>CM028130.1:356615000-356617500 GCA_016271365.2 Neoceratodus forsteri | reverse complement strand
CTCACCTGCTGGGTGCAGGAATCGTCTTGAGAAGACATCCAACAACCTCTGTTCCTGGTCACAGAGGATGTCATGATCTCCCAGTCTGTTCCTGGCATGTTTAGTTCCCCAACACCACCAGGTTGCTCTGCCCAGTCTGCAATGTCTCCCAACATCTGCCACCAGACTGTCCTCCAGCTCCTCCACCAGGGCAGGGGTCTATACACCACTCCTATTTTGCTCTCTCTTGCCTTGTTATCAGGTGACCCGTCACCTCACGGTTCCCTCCGCCTCCTACTCCCCCTATGCCAATGCAGTTTTGACTATAATTGCTACCCCTCCTCCCCTTCCCCTTCCCCTGTCCTTCCTGAACATAGTGCCTGTCCCTCCAGGTTTCAGGTCCAGTCATGTCTTGCAGTGGCCCCAAGTCTCAGTGACCGCTGCCATCCACTGCTCCCTCAGTTAGCATCGCCTGGGCTCAGGCATTTATGCCCAAGCTCTGGCATTTAGGACTACCTTCACCCTTTCCCTATATTCATTTCCCTGCTTGTGTTCCCATGGGGTTGTTTCCCCTGGTCTGCACTTTGCCAGTTGGCCTTTTCCTGCAATCCTCCTGTGGTCCCCAGGGGGTGGAGACAGAGTCCCTCTTTATCGGCACCCATTGACAGCCTTTTCTCCCATCCCACCCCCCTTACAAGTTTAAACCCCACTTTTCACCAATGAACCCCTCTATTTTCAACTTAAGATTCCCTCCCCTCCAAATTGAGATGTAGTCTATCTCCTAGCATACAGCTCCTTATCCTCCCAGGTCTCCCCAGTCCCCATCAACCCATACCCTCTGGCCTCCACCCACTCCCTGAGCCACTGGTTTATCCTCCTAATTTTCCTTTTGTGTTTCCCCACTAGCTCTTGGCACTGGCAGGATTTCTGAGAAAGGAAACTGTGCATCCATGTCACTGACAGACCCTGGCGAGCTCCCTGATCTTGCCTGTATCTCTGGCTACTTCTTTCCCTCAATGTCATTTGTTACCCAGGTGGACCCAGTATGTCTGAGGAGCCCCCCACAATCCTTTGCCAGCCTTGATACCTGCACACCATTGCTTAGCCCTGTGCACCGTTAGTCCAGGAAGCATCTTGTTCTAACTGGTTAGGCGTCTCCTCCCTATCATTTGATACCCTGATCATAGAATCCCCAACAGAACACTCTGACCACTCCTTTTCCTCCATTCCCTTCCTCCCTTCCATGTCCCTCATCCTTTCTACAGGCCTCACCAGCTGGCTCCGTGTTTCCTCCCCTTTCTGGGTGCCACATGCCACCCCTTCTTATTACCATAGCCCACCTCCCTCCAATCCTATGCCTCTCCTCCTCCTGGGTATCCTTCTGTTCCTTGCTAATTCCCCCCTCACTGCTCATAACTGGTCCTTCTCCCCCATCTGCTAAACTAGCCTGGCTCATCCTCCTTCCTTCCTGTCTCCATTTGGTTCCTCTTGCTAGTCCTTGCTCCCTGGCCTAAACCCTCAGCTCTCTTACTAGAATCCTCCTTGTACTTCTGGTCCTTCTCCTTTACCTTTTCTCCCAACTGGTCCTTCTCCTTGCGCTTTCCTCCCTCTTCCCCTGCCCCTCCTGCTCTGATTCACTGCTCCCCCATTCTCCTGCATTTCAGGTCCCCCCCTGTTCTTCCTGCTATCTAGCCCCTGCCTCCTGCCTCCCCCTTTCCTTCTCTAACTACCCCTGTGTGCTTCCCATCATCCCCCTCATCCTTGAGAGCAGAAGAAGAATTAGGCGGTTACTGAGTGTAAGGTCTGATCCACCTCCTGCCTTGCTTCCTTCTGTCCAGCCCTGGCCATCTGCCTACTTCCCTGAGAATGTTGTCCCTCCGTTCCCCTTTGTGAGGGCCCCCAGTTACCTGCCTGCTTCCTTGGAGTGTCCTTTGTACCCCCTCTGCCAGGTTCCCTTTGTGACCCCTGAGTATTCTCCTGCACTCCTTTCCCTGCTCCCCCCCAGTGCTTGGGTGCAGCCCTGTGGAGATTCCCAGCTTCCTCCGACCATGCACCCCTTCCCCAGCTTTCTCCTAATCCCCGCAACCTCCTCCCTAAGCTGCTAGCTGGTAGCACACTGGGCAACCACCGAACCTCCAAGCCCAGCCCAGTATCATGGCTACTCCACACCCTGTGCACCCCACCACCCTCCCAAAGATGCCGGCCCTAATGATGTGTGGTTCCATCCCCTTCCAA
Source organism: Neoceratodus forsteri (assembly GCA_016271365.2). Taxonomy (NCBI): domain Eukaryota; kingdom Metazoa; phylum Chordata; order Ceratodontiformes; family Ceratodontidae; genus Neoceratodus; species Neoceratodus forsteri. The sequence continues at coordinate 356,615,286 of CM028130.1, read as the reverse complement.
ATCGGTTTCCTTGGGTGAGCCACCAGGTTCCCCCCTAGTCCAAGATACCCCTACTGCCTAATCAGGTCACCCACTAATCTTAGAGACAGTCCCACTGTGCACCAGTAACCCTATTACTAGGTGCAGTACAACACATTAAACTTATAAGGGAAATGAACAACTCCCAAAGCTCCTCTCCCAACCTTCGATCCTACCCCAGTGGCTAGAACTACATGAGCTGCGCCTGCAACCTTTTCCTCAATTGCAGGGCAGGTGTTCCCCTATAAATCCATGAACTTCTGGGAGG
>CM028130.1:356555000-356610000 GCA_016271365.2 Neoceratodus forsteri | reverse complement strand
ACAAGAAAGCATCTAGAAAAAGAACACCTTCTTCCTTGGAAAAGGAGGCCTATAAGGAACATCATCACAGCAAGAAAAATCAATGAGGGCAACCACACAAATAAGCACGAGAAAGAGGTGTGGAAGAGCACCTTCGTCTTCGGACTTGGATTCTCTTTCTACTGAGGAGTGAGAGCTCCATAGTACTTCATCGGAAGCAGAGCCAAACAGTGACATGCACTTTGTTACTGATCTTTGACTTCTTTGTTAAAATTCTGTTGCAGAAGCATCTCAACTTGGCAATGTCCACATCAAAGGAGGACAAGCTGTCTTTCAAGATCTTACTTCGAGAGGGCTCTTGCAGTAGATAATTACATATAGGACTGATACCGGTAGGCGTCGGGACCCCACGGAAACATTTCTAGCTAGCAGTCTCTGGTGGGGAACTGCCCCACGTCAGGTGACCGTCAGTATAAAGGGGCGGTCTCCCATGCCCGCCTTCCAGTTCTTTCCCATCGTTGCTCATGTCAGTGCCTCGCAGTAAAGTTCAACACTCGTCGGCAGTGTTTACCGAGTTATTTTTGAATTTTTTTTTTTTTGAATTTTTGTCAGGTATTCGTCTGTGTATGCTCGTCCCTCACCCTCAGAGCACAAGAACCAAAGTGTGACTGGAGTCGGCGCCCAACTCCGCTGGGGACAGCAGCCATTCCCAGTGCCTCTTCTGCCTAGGCCCAGATCATCAGGTGGAGAAATGCCAGCACTGCCTTAAATTCAACGTGGCCACCTGCAGACGGCGGCAGCAGTCCCTGGAGGCCCATATTTTAAAGAAAATGTCCTCCATGGAAAAGGAGTTTAAAAAAGCTCAGGCAGGCATCCACTTTCCCCGAAGGCCATCGCAAGACAAACAAGGAGAAGCAGTGGGACAAGGGCTCCTCATCCACCGTGTCGTTTTTGGGAGTCTCCGTGCTTCAGGTAACATCCCCCAAGGGGGACCGATCTGCTGCGGCTGTCTTGGAGGTTTCCAAGGCGGCGTCTGGCTCGCGCTCGTGCCCTTCAGGTGCCTCCGGGCTATTGGAGGCCTCCACTCCTAGTGTGCATCCTACTGGTTTGAGCGGCTCCGGTAAGCCAGATGTCTGCTCCTCCTCCGCCCGCACGGAGGCGGTCGATAAGTCATCCGACCCCTCGGGGCAGCGCATGGCCCCTCTTCTGCCCGACCAGGCCGCGCCTCCTCCGCAACCTGCCTCAGGTGACGGGTCCGCTAAGTCGGACGTCTGCTCCTCCGGTGTCTGCCCGGACCCCACTGATAAGGTAGGATGTCGGCTTGCCTGACGTCCACATGGCGGTTGAGCTGACCCCAGACCCTCCCACGTCCGCCGTTCCCAGCTCCCCGTAGCCTTCGCTGTCCTCCGGGGACCCTGGGTCTCCTCAGCCTGACCCTGGGGATTTTTTTCCTCCATCCCCAGGCAATGCCGAGGTTCCTGCTGCGCCCCTGTCGGACCGTCCGCTGGGCTGACCGACCTGACGTCGGCTGCCAGCCCCAATGCCAGTTTTGCCGACCCCGGGCGACATCCCGCTCCCGGATGCCGCTCCAACGCCGGGCCCTCCGCTCACCGGGCTTTCCTCTCCTGACCCGCTCGTGAGCCCTCCAGCCGGGCCGTCTGCTCCGGCAGACCCGTCAGTTCACGGGTATCCGACCCCGTTGTATCAGACACCCCAGTACCCAACGCCGGTCTATCCGCCGCAATATCCGGTGCCTCAATAACAGACGCCGGGCTTCCTGCCGTCAGGTTATGGATACGCACCTTACGGGCATAATTCATACCCGTATCCCCCTCCTCCTCTACTGCCCCCTCAGCCACTGGTGGACTTGAAGGAGACTCTGGCCTCCTGGTGGGCTGAGGCCAAGGCTCCGCTCACCAGAGAGGTGGAGAGTAGTCTCCCGATGACGGTGCCGGTTCCGGTTCCCATATGTCCGACAGACTCACTCCCCACCTCTGGACACCAGGGCTGAACCCTCTGGTTCCAGGGCGGGGCAGGACACGCTTCCCTGAGGGCTTACCAAGGGGTCCGTTCCTCCCCCACGCCGGGAGAGGGAGTCTTCCTCATCCTCCTCATCTTCCTCCTCCTCGGACACCTCTGACGACTCAGACAGTTGTTCCGAGCCGGATGATGAGCCACGCTGTCCGTCTAAGCCCAGGCCAAGGACTCCTCCGAAGTCCCTTCCGGAGGATCCTTCTTTTACGGAGTTCTGCAAAATCCAGAGGTTCATAAGTGGCATTCATTGGAGCCGTATCCCCAGGGTAAGAAACTCGCCGAGCATCTGGATCTGCCCATGACAGCCCCCACCTTGTTGCCACCATGGATTGAGCCTCATGCCATTCTTGTTTCCTCTATTTGGAAAAAGCCTTCTGCTTTAGCCCCACTTCCTCGGAAGTCGAACAGGCTATATCAGGCTTCTGAAAGTATTGACTTTTTAGATTCTCGCCTTCAAGCCGATTCGGTCGTGATTAGCGCCGCTCATGGCCGGACAGCTAACCCAAAACTTCTGAGCTTGTCTCCACCTGACAAAGAATCCCATCTTCTGGACCAGTACGGGAAGAAGATCTTTGCTTCTTCCACTCTGGGTATTGGGAACCTCAGTTATGTCGGTCACATGGGGGATTACCAGAAGGCGATTCTTAGTGAGGTGGAATCCAAATTGGATTCCCTTCCAGACTCTTAAGTCAAACAGAGTGACTGACATAGATCCGCTGTGCCGCGTTACGTCCAGTCGGCACTGTATACGTGCTTTACTTATGATGCAGTGGACACTGCTGGTAGGAGCTCTGCTTTCGCTGTCATGCCTGGCTCCGTGTGTCAGGGTTGGTCCTGGAAGTGCAGTCTATTCAGGAAGCGCCCTTCTGGGATTTGGTGCTGTTCGGTGGTGATGTCAAGGACATTATCTGCAGGAGAAGGGGACTGCACTGAAGTCTGTGTACTGCATGTATCATCCCCATCAAACACAGTGCCGTCCCTTTCGCAGACTGAATCAGCAAAAGGAAACCGAGGGAAGCGGCAGCAAACACGGGTCCCTCCTCCCCAAAAAAGCAGCAGGTGCTTCAGTCGGCAGCTGCCCCACACCACCTGACTCCTTTTTTTCTCCCACAGCCTCTGGGCCTTCTGGAGGAACTGGTAGGAGGGAAGTATCCCCTCCACCTCCCGGGTTGGGAGAGGATAACTGCAGATTCCTGGGTGCTCCAGCTGATCGCACATTGGAAACTCAATAGAGTTTCTCCAGAAACCACCTTGTCACCCTCCCCTAAGGTAATCTTACTCTCGGGAACACCTTCCTCTGGTCCAGGAAGAGATTTCAGCACTTTCGCTGAAGGAAACGATAGAACCCGCCCCCCCCCCTTTCTCTTCAGGGAATGGGTTACTGTTCCCACTTTTTCCTGGTCCCAAAGAAGACAGGAGATGTAAGGCAGATTCTCGATCTCAGTTCCCTGAACTTATTCGTGGAGTACAAGAGGTTCAGGATGCTTTCCCTGCAGGGCCTCCTGACCCTCCTTCGGCCGGGACAGTGGTTGTGCGCTCTGGATATGCAGGATGCTTACCTGCACATCCCTATCCGCCCTTCTCAATGCAAATACCTCCATTTTGCTTTCCAGGGGGACCACTACCAGTTCAAGGCCCTCCCATTTGGTCTTTCCTCGGCACCCCAGGTGTTCACCAAATGCCTTTCGGTGGTAGCGGCCTTCCTGCTTGCTCAGGGGGTGCAGGTTTTCCCGTACCTGGACGATTGGCTCCTGGTGGCCCCATCCAGGGAGTATCTTCTGTGCTTCCTTTCCTTTACCCAGGGGGTGTTTTTTCTTCCTGGGCATCACCATCAACCACTCCAAGTCCCAATTGATCCCGTCCCAGAGACTCCAGTTTATCGGGGCGATCCTGGAAAATACTTCTGGCAGGGCCTTTCTGCCACCGGACAGGGTGGCCACACTCCAGGTTTAGGTCAGCCTGTTGTCTGACTGCAGGTGGGTCAGTGCCAGGTTGGTCCTTCGCCTCCTCAGGCTTATGGCGGCTGCAATCCCAACAGTCCCTCGCCCTTGGCTGCACATAGGATCTCTCAGAGGACGCTTTGGTCTCAGTGGGATCAGTTGGACGACCTGGACCAGCTTGTCCTAGTCCCCCATGGTTCAGGAGAACCTTTGTTGGGGAGTTCTCTTCTGTCTTACTCTCCCCTCTCAGACCCTGACCTCACAGGACCCAAAGCTCCTGGTCCAAGCTCGAGAAAACGCTTCACATAAATGTGCTCGAGCTTCCGGCAGTGCTTTATGCCCTTCAAGCACTGCATCTCCTTCCCAGCCACTTAGCCATACAGATGGACAATATGTGTGTGGTATGGTACATCAACAAACAGGGAGGGACTCGTTCCTACCCTCTTGGCAGGGAAGCGATGTGAGTTTTGGATTGGGTAGTACAGCACAACCTCCACCTCACGGCAGTTCAGATCCGGGGGGTCGATAACACCTTGGCAGACAAACTCAGTCACTTGTCTGCTCAAGCTCACGAGTGGGAACTGGATCAGGTGGTCTTAGACGATATTGTCCTAAGTTGGGCAACACCACAGGTGGACCTGTTCACCTCACCTCTAAATGCAAAGCTTCCAGACTTCTGTTTGCTCGTTCGCTCCAGAGCGCTGCATTTTTTGGAGAGACGCTCTGTCTCTAGATTGGAAGGACAGATTCGTCTATGCTTTCCCCCCGATCCCTTTGATTCTGAGAGTCTTACAGAAAGTCTGTTCAGAAGGAGCTTGAATGATACTAATAGCTCCTTTCTGGCCCAGGCAAGTTTAGTTCTCTCTTCTGCAACAATACTCAGAGGAACCTCCTCTGTCTCGACTTTTACTGACCCAGGATCAGGGGACCCTGGTCCATCCAGGTCTCAAGTCCCTTCAGCTGCATGCATGGCTCCTGCAGACGTAGCTCGAGCCCAATTTGGGGTTTCAGATTTTGGTGGAGGCTAGAAAACCCTCTACTAGGTCTACCTATGCCATGAAATGGAAACAGTTCTCAATCTTGGCCGCTTCAAAAGATTTCGATCCTTTCTCATGCTCTGTTGGGTGGCTGCTGGATAACCTGCGCCACCTCTTTGATCTGGGTCGCAGTCACTTGTCCTTGAAGGTACACATGGCGGCCATTTCGGCCTACCATGTCCCTTTTGCAGGCAGGATGTTTGCTCAAGGAGGTCTCTTAAAACTTTCCTTAGAGGGGTTCTCCACTTGAGACCCCCTGTCCAGGTTCCTGCCCCTCCTTGGGATTTGAATTTCATCCTCGAGAAGCTTACTCTGCCTCCTTTCGAACCGGCAGCCTCAGCAGACATGAAGTTCCTCTCATGGAAGACTCTCTTCCTAGTGGCCATTACTTCTGCTCAGAGGATTTCTGAGCTCCAGGCCCTGATGTGTAAAATCCCGTATTTGATTTTTCACAAGGAACGTGTGGCTTTGCGCACCAACCCTAAGTTTCTCCCCAAGATGGTAGCGGAATCTACTTTGAACCAGTCGATTAGTTACCTGCTTTCTTTATGCAGCACTCCAATCAAGGGGAGTATCTCTTACACTCTGGATGTTCATCGAATTCTGAGATACTACAATAATAGAACAAAAGCTCTCAGAAAGACTGATCAACTCTTTGTCTCTTTTGCCCACAAAATAAAAAGCAATGCCTGTCCAAATGATTTGCTCATTCTATCACTTTCTGTTATGACAAGTACAAGAAGACCCTTCTGGGTCAAGTGAGAGGCCACTCCACCTGAGGGGTCGCTGCCTCGGCAGCTTGTTTCAAGAATGTGTCAGCGGCGGACATTTGTACTGCCGCCACTTGGACTTCCATCCATACCTTTACGAAACATTAGTTTGGATATTGGCTCTTGCTGTAGAGCAGGCTTCGGGCTTGCTGTTCTGCAAGGCCTCCTTTCCTAAGGCCTTCACAGCTAGAAGACCTGCTTTGAGTAGCTTTCCTCCTCCCGTTTTGCTTCTTGTTCCAGACTGCTTGGGACTCAGTCCTATATGTAATTACCTACTGCAAGAGCCCTCTCAAAGTAAGATAGTACAGTTACATAAGAACTTACCATAACAGTAGATCTTCGAGAGAGGCTCTTGCAGTAGGTAATACCTTCCCGCCCTCCATCCCCCTAAGCTTTTTTAGCTCCTTTTTCCAGGTTGGGAAATATCCGCTTCTCTCTCGTCTCGCTCTTTTGGGCCTTTGGTAGGAAAGAACTGGAAGGCGAGTGTGGGGGACCGCCCCTTTATACTGACGTCGGTCACCTGACGTGGGGGCTGTTCCCCACCAGAGACTGCTAGCTAGAAATTTTTCCGTGGGGTCCTGAAGCCTGCCGGCGTCAGTCCTATATGTAATTGCCTACTGCAAGAGCCTCTCTTGAAGATCTATTGTTATGGTAAGTTCTTGCGTAACTGTACTTTTTCCAGATAGACTAAGCCATCAGCCTCATTCTCTATAGCACCAGCTGTCTGCTGAGGGAGGAGTGGCAGGGCCTGGAAGAAATATTCCCAGTCTCACATGGGGTCAGTGTTTGACAAGAAGCAATCCAACACCTTTGTTAACCTTCTCAAGATTGACCCCATGATCTTCTCTTGCTAGGAAAGCCATCATTCCAACAGACTGTGGGGCAACCCTTAGGGGGGATTCAGTGGATCACAAGGTAGACTCCTCCTTTTTTATGGGGAAAAAAAAAAGGCCTTTCAGGCCTCCGCATCATCCATGAAAGTGGCAATGCCCATGCAGTTTTTGGCCAGGGCTGCTCTGTCCCTGGCCATGGGCTTGGCATTCAGGTTGGCACAGTTCAGAGAAGAACAAGGATCTGATTCAGCAATTACAACTCGTGGACCTTGCTTCAGCTTACTTGGAAGTCTCAGAGAATGCTGTCTAGTGCTGCTCGCACAATGTTCTACCAACCTTCAGCAATACAAAACATTTGGTTGCGGGCCTGGCAGACACTTCATCATGAATCTGCATCCCATTCTCTGTTGGGAGACTTGTGAGAAGCACCTCATCATTACAAAGCCCAAGGCAGTGGTAATCCTCTTTGAGGCTTTGTTCTCTTCCACTAAATAAATCTTTAGTGTGCACCATCGGGTAGCAGCAGTAAATAACCAAGATCCAAGGCTTTAAGCTGCCAAATATGCTAAGCTCTGGTCTCCAGTGGTCAGCTGCTGCTGTTTCTTTCATGGTGCAGCTTTCCTCTACTTCTGAAAGGGCTCGGAGCTTATCCTGCCCCACCTCTGGCTCAGTTGAGCAGATGGGGACTGTGGCCATTAAGGCCTCCAAATGGGCATACACTCGAGGAAAGGCACCAGCTCTAAGAATGCTAATTCTCTGATGGCAGGGATGCTAGGTCCTGAGGTTCAACTCTTGAAGTGGACGCACAGATCTAGGCTACCATAAAGAAATCTACCATTCCACTCCAAAGAGATGCAGCTGCAATGAACCCCATCAACAAGTTAGAGGCTACGGTAAAAAAGGTGTGTGAGGTAGCAGGAATCTCTGAAGGTTGTGCTAACGTCAGTTTATATTGCCAGGGCCATGGCTGATTTGCAACGACACTGGTTTACCAGGATTGAGAGAGGACAAATTCCGTTTTGCAGTTTGTGAAAACAAAACAAAACCAAAAAAAAAATTATAAAAAGGTACTGTCACCAATCTGGATTTACTGGTGTTTGGTTTTGTGTACTTTATTTAACAATTTTTAACTCCGTTAACATGCATTTTAGCAATTTTGACCTACACTATTGCACATTCTTCAATCCTTGTACCAATTTAAAGTTTATTTTAGATGGAAGATGTGATGGCGGTAGCAGCAGCACTACGGCCCCCATACCTCAGGTGCGATGGTAGCACCAACAGCACTATGGTTCCCATCCCACTGGTATGATGGCAGCAGGAACAGCACTACGGCTCCCATCCCTTAGGTTTGATGGCAGCAGTACTACATTCCCAATTCCTCAGGTGTGATGGCAGTATCCAGCACTATGGCCCCCTTCCCTCAGGTGGGATGGCAGCAGTACTACATTCCCCATCCACCAGTGGTGATGGCAGAAGCTCTACAGTCTCACCCCTGGGTGTGATGGCAGTTACAACTATGCAGCCCGGTCCACATCCCTCGGGTGATGGCAGTAGTGACAGCACTATGATCCCTTTTCTTCAACACCCACACTCCCCATGCACAAGTTACAAATTACTTGATCTCTTTGCTTGTTTGAACTCAGATGTGAATTAATATGAGCCACCACCACTAACCTTTGTTTTTTCATATCTGACATTTAACTGCCTGAATTGGATTTCTGCCTGTGATACTGTTGACCAGGTTTCGGGAACAGACTTGGGTGTTGGATGGCCAGTCGGGGGGGGGGGGGAGAGAGATGGTGAAGGCTTGAGTGTCCAGTGGCCACTTGCCTTCTCCTTTGAGGGAGAGTGGGTTCACAGCTCAGCATCTGCTGGCCCCTGGTGGAGGCCAGAGGCATGGCAATACATCAGCCCTCCATGCAGGATGGAGCGTGATGGATGTTGGTTTGTGCCTTGACATCATGTGGCCTGTCATGCTCCCAAGAAAATGGGGAAAACACCTGCTGGCCAGTCGGAGGATGGCTGCTGGTCCCTCCATAAGCTCAAAGCCCCAGACACATGTGTCCATTCTGACCCCTGCCATGCCTGGGATACACAGGAATCTCTCTGGGGTGAATCTCCTCCCTGGCAGCCTCTCACAGAGGTAGGGGCTCACCCAATGAAGGGTTACTTTGGGTTACCTGGTAACATGGCAGTAAGGGGCAGTGGCTGGTGGTCGGGACTCATCAGCGGTGGTAGGGGGCCTTGGCAGGCCTGAAGGAGTAGATGGCCAGGGGGTAGGAGGAGCAAAAAAATAACCTGCCTGAATTTGCTTCTTTGAAATAAAATCCATAAGTGATTTGTGGAGTACCTTCAAATGGAAAATCATGGGGGTCCACCTGGAGTGATGCAAGCCTATACTGGCATGATGGGCTGCGTCTGTCTGGGAGGGGAACCAGGATCCTAGGTGACAGGTTTAAATGCTTCATTGGCAAGCTTTTAAACTAGCCAAGGGGAGGCACTGGAAAGGAGCAGGGAAATCTAGCGCCCCCAAAAATAATCACGGGTAGGTGCGATAAACACCAAATATAGAGGTGTGTCGAGAAGGCAGGGGTAAATGGAGAAGTGACAAAAGCAAGAAGGACAGGATGGGGCAAAAGGAGTAAGGCCATCAGGAAATGGAGGGTAATGAGTACCAATGCCCGTGAGTCTGGGCAACAAGCTCCCTGAGCTGATGGCTTTAATAGAAGAGGATGCCTGGATATCGGTAGCAGTCACAGAAATCATGGTACACACAGAGAACCATGACTGGGATGTTAACATACCAGGGCACATAACCTACAGGAGAGACAGGCAGGGGAGAGAGAGGGGAGGAGTAGCTCTCTATGTAAAGGAAGGGATAAAAGCAACTGAACAAAAGAGTAAACAGGGAGGAGAGGAGGCACTGTGGGTCACCTTGGAGACTGGAAAGGGCACCACAGTCGCACAGGGGTTGTGTACAGACCCCCATGTCAGGGGAAGGAATGGACAAGGATATGATAGAAGGCATTCTTAGAATGGCAGAGAAAGGAGATATTGTTGATGGAGACCTGAATATGCCAGATGTTAACTGGAGCACATTTGCTGCAGCCACATCCAAGAGCAGGCCATTCTTGATGCCCTACAGGTGGCAGGCATTAGGACGGCTAGTTTGGAACCCACTCGTGAGGGCAATCTTAGACCTCGTACTCTCAAACAGGGGCAGTGAGAGGATCTCAGATCTAGAAGTGGGCTGCCATCTGGGGACAAGTGACCATCAAGCAGTGTGGTTCACGCTAAACTCGCTACAGAGTCAAGTCATACAAAAGTGAGGGTACTGGACTTTAGGAGGGCTGACTTTGGCAAGATGGGAGAGTGCCTAAGAAAAGCACTAGCAAACAGGCTAGAAGGAGGTGTGGAGCAACAATGGGAATTATCAAACTGCCATCACAGAGGCAACAAGCCTTTGTGTGAAGCAAATAAATCAAACGAAAGAAAAAGCCACTATGGTTCTCCAAAAGAGGTGGCTGTGAAAGTCAGGAAGAAAAGATAGCATTCGGAAGTATAAGGAAACACAGAAGGAGCAGGACAGAGAGCTGTACCAGTTAAGGCAGAAGGAAGCAGGGAGGAAGTCAGAATAGCAAAGGCCCAAACTGAGGAAAAGATAGCCAACTCAGTTAGAAGGATAAAACCTTTATAGGTACATCAGCGGCTAGAAAGACAAAGGGAGGATAGTGAGGCTGAATAGAATGAGCGGTGGGTGGGCAGAGGGGACAGTGAAAAGCAGAAATACTGAACTAATATTTCTGCTCAGTATCTACAAAAGAGGGGAAGTGCCTAATCCAATTAACAGAAGCACTTTGATAGGGGGCTCGATCCCAGTCCTTTCACAGAAGAAAGGGTTCTGCAAGAACTCCTAAAACTGAAGGTGGACAAAGCAGTGGGTCCTGATGGAATTCACTCCAGAATTCTAAAAGAATTAAGGAGGAACTAGTGAAACCACTGGCTACTCTTTTAATAAATCATGGGAGGATGGTGTGGTACCGAGGACTGGAGGAAGGTGGATGTGATTCCCTTCACAAAAGTGGGTCCAAGACAGAGGCAGGAAACTACAGACCTGTCAGTCTGACCTCTGTGGTAGGGAAAGTGATGGAGTCACTTCTGAAGGAAAGAATAGTCGAGTACCTAGAGGCCAGTGGAGCACAGGACCCAAGGCAGCATGGGTTCACAGCGGGAAGGTCATGTCAGACAAATCTAATAGATTTCTTTGACTGGGTGACCAAAGTAGTAGACCAGGGAGGGGCTGTGGACATGGCCTACCTAGACTTTAGCAAGGCATTTGACACAGTCCCACACACAAGATTAATAGTCAAATTAGCCAGCCTGGGAGTGGGACCCAGGGTGGTAGCCTGGGTAAAACATTGGCTGGACAACAGAACACAGAAGGTAATTGTAAATGGAGTCCACTCTGAAGAAAGGGGTTACTAGTGGGGTACCGCAGGGTTCAGTATTGGGTCCAGTCCTTTTTAATGTCTTCATCAGTGACATTGCAGAGGGACTGGAAGGAAAAGTATGCCTTTTGCAGATGACACAAAGATCTGCAACAGGGTTGATACACAAGGAGGCGTGAAAGGATGAAAAGGGACTTGCAGAGGTTGGAGGAATGGTCAAGTATGGCAGCTAAGATTCAATGCAAAGAAGTGCAAATAATGCACCTGGGAAACAAGAACCCAGGAGAAGAATACACAATGGGTGGGAGGTAGTAACAACAACAGAAAAGGAAAGGGACCTGGGGTAATCATATCAGATGACCTTAAGGTTAGCAAGCAATGTGAGAAGGCAGTAGGAAGGCTGGGGGTATACTGGGATGCATAGGGAGAGGCATCAGCAGCAGAAAACAGGAAGTTGTTATCCTCTGTACAGACAGTTGGTGAGACCCCATCTGGAGTACTGTGTCCAGTTCTGGAGACCCCATCTCCTCAAGGACATAGACAGGATAGAGGCAGTCCAGAGGAGGGCAACTAAAATGGTGCAGGGTCTGCAAGAGAAGCTGTATGAGGAGAGACTAAAGGAGCTTAATATGTATACCCTTGAGGAAAGAAGGGAGAAGGGGGGACATGATAGAAACTTTTAAGTACCTCAGTGGAATCAACAAAGTCCAAGAGGGTAGCATCTTTCAGAAAGAGACTTGCAAGAACAAGGGGACACAATTTAAAGTTAGGAGGGCGGTTCAGGGGCAGCGTGAGGAAGTATTTCACAGAGAGGGTAGTGGATGTATGGAACAGCCTTCCTGAGGAGGTTGTGGGGTCTAAAACTGTGGGAGAATTCAAGAACGCATGGGACGGACATAAGGCAATTCTTGTGGGGGGTAGGAAGAAATAGGCTGTTGGTTAGCTAGGATCTACGGCCTATCCTGTAGGTAGGGAAATGGGCAGACTAGATGGGCCTAGCGGTCCTTATCTGCCGTCAAAGTCTGTTTCTATGCATCTCCCAAACATGGATGCTTTTATTTATTTATTTTTTAACTTGGTCTCCATGAAAAGGGGGTGCCTCAGTTTTCATGTCTGAGCTCAGATGTGAATTGAGCACCACTCTGACCATCAGCATCATATCACCCCTGGGGACTTGCCTTCTGTGTCTCATTGAATGTGCTTTCAAAATCCACTGACCAAGCATAAGTACACTTAAACAATTCATTTGCTTTTTGTTGAAGCAGTCTATCAGAAAACTTTGTCATAGCAACTGAAACAGCAAGTGGGAGAAAAGGTGCAAATGATCCCATTCACCTAAATGGGGTGCTAACTGTGAAGTATTTTTGTAAGTAGTAAGGCAGTTTCTTCCTTGTGAACGTACTTTCATTCATACTAGTTTTCAAGCGACTGAGGATTTTGGATGGCCTTGCTGAATTTATATATATATATATATATATATATATATATATATATATATATATATATAAAACTTTACATAAGCTAGTTTGGTAACAGTGATCCTGCGCTTAGCACTCTACAACCTAGATGCTCACATGCAAAGAATACAATAAAAACCTGACTAAACTCTAAAAACAAGCTTAGTAAAACACATTTGCCTGCACCTATACAAAATCACTGCAGCTAGAGTAAAACTCTGGTAAATTACATGGTACCCTGACTACTGTATGATGTAGTAAACATGTATTGGTATTTTTTTTTTTTTTTTAATATTCCTTGTAAACCAGGTAAGGCCCTTTTGGTTGTGGGAATCAAACACAAGTCTGCTGGATGTACCCAGAAAGTAGAAAATTAGATTGCGCAGTCAGACATGCAAGAGAACGATAAGTGGCAGAAATAGGAGAGGACAAAACGGATCCTTGCTTTTAAGCTCTCTGCCAACCCTGTTGCATGCTGTTTGAAAAGATGGGGGAAAAGATTCTAGTTCCTTTCTAGCCTTATATTATCTACAGACACCATATTCTATTCAATATCTGCAACTTATCTTAGATTCTTTTTCTTTTCCACATTAGGTTAGAATGGACTTGGATGCTCCAGTCGTAGCCATAACTTTCAGTATTTTCTTAAATACATGGCCAATAGACAATACAAATGCATCCACATAGATCCTCAAGATGAATTATTTCACAATGGTACAAATGTTCTCAATTATACCAGTGCCATAAAAACAATAAATATTTCATAGTTAAACATTTAGGCCCTGTACACACAAGGGAACCTTAACTGCCTTAAACTGTTTTAAGTTCTTGAACACGGTTTGCGTACACACTACAACATAACTGAAACCATGTTGCAATAGTGTTCTAAAACCATGCTGTAATCCTGCTAGGAGGTAGTATTTAGCATGGTTTTAGATAAACACATTAGCTTTAATCTGTGTAAACAACAGCGTATAAGCAATCTGTGCTGTAACATGCGTTGAGGCAACCCGTCCTTGGTGAAAAATCCTTTTTTAGCTGTAGAAATACATTACAGCTATTGCTCAGCTGCCAGAAAATTCCAGAATCCGTCGAGGTGCTTATGGCAGTCTGTTTCAGTGCCTGATCATGGATATCCCATCATGCACAGTGGCACCCATAATGCTTTGAGTTGGTGCCACAATTATGCCTGGGAACCCATTCAGGCAAGCACGGTTGTCTGAGTGCAGTGTGGACGCTCTGACAACTGTGCTAGGGACCCGTTTATAAAACTTTTTTTAAATTGGTCCCTGGTGTGTACAGGACCTTACATCTGTCAGTGTGTACATAAGGGAAAATAATTTGTTTCTGAACACCCATTAGCTGACTGTAGAGACTTCAAACAGAACCATATGCCATCAATCCTCTTTAATACTCTCAACAAATTATGGGAGGATGGGGTGGTAACTGTTAACTGGAGGAGGGCAGATGTTCCACTTCACAAGTGGGAGCAGGGCAGAAGCAGGAAGCTACAGACCCGTTAGTTTAACTTCAGTGATAAGGAAAATGATGGAATCACTTCTGAAAGAAAGAATTGTTGAGTACCTAGAGGCCAGAGGGGCACGGGACCTCAAGGCAGCATGGATTCACAGCAGGAAGGTCATGTCAGACAAATCTAATAGATTTCTTTGACTGGGTGACCAAAGTAGTAGATCAGGTAGGGGCTGTGGACATGGCCTACCTAGACTTTTGCAAGGCATTTGACACAGTCCCACACAAAAGATTAATATACAAGCTAGCCAGCCTGGGAGTGGGTCCCAGGATGGTAGCCTGGGTAAAGAACTGGCTGGAGAACAGGACACAGAGGGTAATAGTAGCGGAGTCCACAAAGGGGGGTTACTAGTGGGGTACCGCGGGGTTCAGTACTAGGACGGTCCTTTCAGTGTCTTTATAGAGACATTGCAGAGGGACTGGAAGGAAAAGTATCGCCTCTGCAGAACACAAAGATCTGCAACAGAGTTGATACATAAGGTGGGGTGGAAAGGATAAGAAGGGACTTGGCAAGGTTGGAGGAATGGCCAGATGTATAGCAGCTTAGATTCAGTGCTGAAGTGCAGGTAATGCACCTGGGAAACAAAACCCAGGGAAGAATACACAGTGGGGGTGAGATACTGACAACAAAAAATGGAAAAGGACCTGGGGGTTGTCATATCAGATGACCTAAAGGTGGGCAAGCAGTGTGAGAGGGCAGTAAGGAGGGCTGGGGGGATACTGGCATGCATAGGGAGAGGCATCACAGTAGAAAACAGAAAGTTGTCATCCCTCTGTACAGACAGCTGGTGAGACCCCATCTGGAGTACTGCATGCAGTTTTGGAAACCCAATCTCCACGAAGACATAAACAGGATGGAGTCAGTCCAGAGGAGGGCAACTAAAATGGTGCAGGGTCTGCACCGGAAGACATATGAAGAGAGACTTAAGGAGCTTAATATGTATAGCCTTGAGGAAAGGAGGGAGAGGGGGGGACATGATAGAAACATTCAAGTACCTCAAGGGAATCAACAAAGTCCAAGAGGGTAGTATCTTTTAGAAAAAGAGGTGTGCAAGAACAAGGGGGCACAATTTGAAGATGTGGGGGCGGCCCCTCAGAGGTAATGTAGGGAAGTATATTTTCAGAGAGGGTTGTGGATGCATGGAACGGCCTTCTGGAGGAAGTTGTGGAGTCAAAAACAGTGGTGGAATTCAAACCTGCATGGGGTCAGTCATAAGGCAATTCTAGGGGCTGGGGGGGTAGGAAGTAAGCTGTTGGTTAACTAGGATCTGCAGCTTATCCATTAGGTAGAGAAATGGGCAGACTGGGTGGGCCAAGCGGTCCTTGTCTGCTGTCAAATTCTATGTTTCTATGTTCAATCCATATTTTGTATGCAGTGTTATTTTTCCAGTTCTATTTATTTCGGACATTTTTCCATGTGAACAGTCACAGCCAAGGGGGCTTATTTTGTGTTGCGTCCTGATTGGAGGGAGTGGTCATCAGGAACATTATATTCATATACATTATTCTTAAATATATGATGCAGTACGAGTACAAAGGGTACAGTGTACATCGTGAGGTTGAAGTTACATCAAGACTCGCTGACTGAATTGCGAGGTAAAGTATATACAAAGTACAGTGTACGCAGTTTTGAGATACGGTAACTGCTTAATTTGTAGGGTGCGGAATTGTTTCTGGGGCAGTTGGGGCAGGACATTATAGAGGAGTATTGTGTTTTGATTAATTTCATACGTGCATAGAAGTAGGGAGATTTGGTGATATTGGCAGGAAGTCTCTTCCATGTGCCTGGAGCTGTTATCTGATGGATGCTTGCCCTAGGTTGTGCCTGCAGAAAGGGAGCACTGGAGTCTGCCACCTACTAGGGTGGGGTGGGAGAAGCCCACCCAAAGTTAACACATGGAGCAGTGGTGCATACAAGGGGGCGGGGGGTAAGGCCAGAGCAGATCTGCATAGGGCATTGAACAGGTGCTAAGGCTGGCTGGAGTGGATTGTAAATTGTAAAACTAATGTCTTGACACTTGCCATAATACATAACAGAAATTTATCTCTATATCTGAGTTGAACTGCTATACAAGGCATACCTCATTTGGAAAAAATAGGTCCCCAGACCAAGTGGGTCAGAGAGTTGTTGGTTTTAGTCCCACACTGGGATTAGGCTGTACTACAAACGCTGGCACCAGAGTGCAGTACTAATGGGATGCTGTGCTGTTTGGGTGTGCCCCCCCTTCAGATGAGACTTTAAACTGAGATCTTGTCTGCCTGTTCTGGTTGTTGTTCAGGTGGACGTTAAAGATCCCATGGCACAGCTTGAAAAGTGTAAGGAAATTTCCTCGGTGTTCTGGTCAGATTTCCACCATTGACTTTTTTTTTTTTTCTAATTCTTTTGGTATCTGGGTAAGACCCACTAAGCACAAGTGCCTGGTTTCAGGGGTGACCTGGGAGCAGTGGGTGGTTAAGTGACTCAGTCAGTCGCACAGTATGCAAGTGGAGGTTGTGGGACTCAAACCCAGGTCTGCTGAATGTACCACGCTCATCCACAGCTTGTTACTCTAACCTCTAGGCTATACTGCCAGCCCACCAACAGCTTAAAGGGAGCAGATGTTTGCTGATCAATAGCTGTTTAATTATCATATTTTCAGAAATACCACTGCTAGCAAATAATCCATATAATCGTTGGAGTATTTTATTTTTTTATTTATTGAAATGTTTTACCAGGAAAGCACACTGAACAACAAGTTGCTCATCTCACGGTGTGGCGTGACTAGAATAAAAGATGTGAAACTGCATTTTGGATCGTTTCTTTTTCATAAACCACATTCTGTGAAGTTCTTTTCATGGACGATGGCTGTAATAACATACATCTACACTAATATTCCACACACGGATGGTATTTCAGCCTGCCTTAAATACGTACAGGAGAAAGGACTGGACCAAAACATCAACCCTGAAATGGTGGGGAAACTTGTGTCAAAATGAGTTCCACTTCAGCTTCAATGGTAAACATGTTAAAACTATGGGAACAGTAGTGGGCACCAGGATGGCTCCACAGTATGCTAACCTCTTTATGGCAGACTTGGAGGAGGACTTAAGACACTGTCCCCACAAACCACTAGCTTATTTCCGTTACATTGATGATTTGTTTATCATTTGGACGGAGGGCACAGATGCATTTAAAGATTTTCATCAGGAACGTAATAACCTTCACCCTACCATAAAGCTTATCCTTGAGTATTCTACCACCAATGTTAATTTTCTGGTCACCACAATCACCATTAAGGATGGAACCTTACATACATGTTTTTTACAGGAAGCCAACAGACAGAGATACTTGCATAAGAAGAGTAATCACCCAAACCACGTTCAAAAATCTCATGTACAGTCAAGCACATCGATGTAACCGTATCTGTTCAAATGAGGACAGAGATGCACATTTGGCTATGTTGAAAAACACCTTTATTTAGAAGGGACACTCTTCCAGAGAAATTGTCAGGACAATAGAACGTGCAACACAAGTGCCAAGACGACTACTTCAGTATAAAGAAAAGATAGTTACCAACAGAATACCCTTAGTAGTCACATATCATCCAGACCTTTAACTACTGCGTAAAATTATTAAGGACCTGCATCCAATATTGAGTGAGGATGAGACCCTTAATTGTATTTTTAAGGAACTACCACTACTATCGTTTAAACAACCGCCAAACATAGCCAGCCTAATTATTAGGAGTAAGCTTTCACCAGAACAGCATACCATGACATTAAATGGTGCACGACTCTGCAATCAATGCATCTGTAAGACTTGTGAGCATATTTCCACTTTGGGCTGTGTGGTTACATCACAAAACGGACAATTGTAATTGTTTTTAGGTAAATGTGATTTTGTATTTTGTTCTATTTTTGTATTGTTCGTCTATTGCAAATGCCACAGGTATCTGTTGTAAATGGGGATTCCCCCCCAATCAGATTGACCTGTATAAAAATAAATTTTAAACAAACAATTCAAGGTACATGGGAGTAATGCATGTACATCACAGCATGTTTGTTTCATTCAGTGCAAAAGATGTCCACAAACAAGTTTATGTTGGCGAGACAAGTCAGTCGCTCCGCACAAGGATGAACTAACACAGACATAATATTGAAAGGAAGATGTCTGAAAAACCAGTGGGGCAACACTTCTCTCAGCCGGACCACTACATTTCAGATATGTTAGTAGTAGTAAGTAAGTAAATTTTATTGTTCGGTCAAAGATTACATAAATAAATACAAATTATTTTTCTAAAAATGTCAGTAATGGTCTTAAAAGGAAATCTCAAAAGCACACAACAGACGAGCTTTTGAGATCAGACTTATTTTACATCTCAGTATGGTAGCGGATGGTATGAACGTAGATTTGGGGTTCATGACACATTACAGGATTTAACATCCACAGACGACCTCTTCTTTGGACTGACATTCTAGGACTTAATCAGGTGTGTGTGTGTGTGTGTGTGTGAATATGGCAGGTGTGGGGTTTGCTGTCACATTGAGGTAGGCTTCTGTTTAGATACATGGAGTTAGTGTGTTATTACTCTTGCTTCACACACATAATGAATATTAATTCCTTCTTACTATTTACCTTCTGGGAGTGGGGTTGATTCCAGTGTGTCATAGGCTGATGGTAGGGAATTGCATTCAGCTAAGGTGAGAAGTCATTCTGAGACCAGAGGACGTAATGAGGCTAAGGTATAGATGGGGCCAGACCTAGAAGGGGTGGGGAGGTTGAGTGAGGGGGATAAATAGGGGGGGAAGAAATCATAGTAGATAGGGTGAGGGAGGCCCTTTGATAGTTAAAGACTGATAAGGCGTCGGGGCCGGATGGGCTGCCAGGATTGTGAAATAATTGGTGGAGGAGCTGGCTGCTCCAATGGCTGCACTCTTTAATATCTCTTTGCAGATAGGATGTGTGCCCCAAGACTGGAGGGTGGCTTTTGTTGTGCCTATTCATAAAGGGGGTTTAGAGGAGAGATGGGGAATTATAGACCTGTAAGTCTGACGTCTGTGGTAGGTAAAGTAATGGAGGGCTTTATCAAGGAGAGGATTGGGAGGCAGCTGGAATGGTTAGGACACCAGGATGATAAACAGTATGGCTTTGTTCAAGGGAGATCATGTCAGTCCAGTCTTGTAGAGTTTTATGACTGGGTGATGGGGGGCCTTGGACAGACATAGGCCGGTGGACGTCCTATACCTATATTTCAGCAAGGCATTTGATTCAGTACCACATCATGGGCTGATAGAGATGGGGGTGGGAGGGCAGGAGCTCAGTTGGGTTGAAAATTGGCTCTTGTGGGGGGCCTTTACCTTCCTAGGAGAGGAGAATATCCCACCCACCATTACCCTCTGTAATCAGTGGGGTCCCTCAGGGTTTGGTATTGGAGCCGCTATTGTTCAACGCCTGTGTCTCTGATATAGGAAGGGGGGTTAGGAATAGGTTGAGTCTCTTTGTGGATGATTCAAAACTGGGAGCTCTGGTGGATTGTGAAGAAGCGAGGGAGGTGGTTGGGAGATCTGGATACCCTGGAGAGGTGGTCAAGGAGGTGGGGACTAAAATTTAATGCTGGGAAATGTAAGGTACTACATTTGGGGGTAAAAAACCTGGGCCATGAATATACCCCGGGGGGGGGGGGCCCACACTGCAAGTCACATTGGGAGAAAGGGATTTAGGCGTGGTGATAGACGTCAAAATGAATAACTCTGAAAATTGTAGAAGAACTGCAGCCAAAGCAAACAAGATACTGGGCTGCATAGCCAGGGGATTTATGTCCAGAAGGTGGGAGGTGATCCTCCCTCTGTATAATGCCTTGGTCAGGCTGCAGCTCGAGTACTGTGTACAGTTCTGGAGATCTCATCTGAAGAAGGACATAGCACTGCTGGAGAGGGTCCAGAGGAGAGCAACCAGGATGATTCAGGGCATGAAGGGGAAGCCTTATGAGGAGAGACTGGAAGAGCTTGGGCTTTACTCACTGGAGGAGAGGAGGGACAGGGAGACATGATAGAGGTTTTCAAGTATTTAAAAGGTTTTTAGGCTGGGGGAGAGAGACAACCAGGGGCCATAGAGTGGAAGCTGGTAGGGGAAGCTACGGGGCATAGGAAACATTTTTCACTGAGAGGGTGGTGGAGCCGTGGAATGCGCTGCCTGGGAGGCTGGTGGAGGAGGGCACGGTGGAGGATTCAGGATGGGGTGGGGCAGGTACAAGGGGAAACTGAAACTAAAGAGGACCTCCTTGGAGGCTGGGGGGGTGGTAAGGCGAGCAGTCATTAGGTTGCTGGCTTTCGAGCAGACAAGACACAGTTTGGCCTATTCTGCTGGCTCTTTAGTATGTTAGTATATTCAGATTCTCTAGCCTGTTACTGTACATACAGTAGTGTTGTATACTGTCATATTTTTGAACTCTGAACATATTGGGGTGTGACATCTGATTTGCATGGGGGTCCTTGACAGATCTATTTACATTGGACTAATATTGTAGTGATTTGTGGAAATGTAGGTATGTTAAGACTTTCTTCTTACATACACATTGTATATTTACTTCTAGTTACCTTACCCTGGGGAGAGTGGAAGTTTTATTTCATGGTCGTTCTATTCAGAATCCTTGGACTGTTACTGTGCAGATAGTATGGTTATATAGTGTCACATTTTTCCTTTATACACATTGGGATACATGATCCCTTTTACTTGGAATTTCATGACAAGTTGAATTCCTTTGAGTAACAATTGCAGTGATCGATATGAATGATCGTGCATTAGGAGTGTGTGTACGTGTATGTATCTCCTTAAAACTAGTTCTCTTCCCCTCCCCCCAAAGATATGGTTTTATATATAGATATGGGTGGATTTCAATTCCTATTTCTCATTCAGACTCCTTAGACATTTTTGGTGCATCAAGTTGTTATATTATACACTGAATTTATTGACATCTGTACGTATCCGGCTGCATGGTATTACTTTCTTGGTGGTCCTTGACTAGTAGTTTTTTTTTGTTTGACACTTAACACTGACAATTTATGTTTAAATTATCGTTTATAAACTCCTCTTGCTACACCGTAGGCTTTTGAAGTTTATGGGGCATAATATCTAGCTGGAGAATATAGTTGGATAATGGGTCTAGCTAAGTTTTTACATATCATTCAGTATGTAACTATTTATCTTTTTAAGAAAACTTTACTGGTTACTGTGTGTGTGTGTGTGTGTGTGTGTGTGTGTGTATATATATATATATATGTATGTGTGTGTATATATATATGTATATATATATATATATATATATATATATATATATATATATATATATATATATATATATATGTATGTATGTATATGTATGTATGTATGTATGTATATGTATATGTATATGTATGTATATATGTATATATATATATATATATATATATATATATATATATATATATATATATATATGTATGTATGTATGTATGTATTGTATGTATATATATATATATGTGTTC
The DNA here is from genome assembly GCA_016271365.2 of Neoceratodus forsteri. Taxonomy (NCBI): domain Eukaryota; kingdom Metazoa; phylum Chordata; order Ceratodontiformes; family Ceratodontidae; genus Neoceratodus; species Neoceratodus forsteri. Next base: position 356,588,466 of record CM028130.1, on the reverse strand, counting down.
TTGTAGTCCTATCTTGTGGTGCTTGTTTTTAACTGACAATTTTAGTATGTACTGGTATTTAATCCGGTTGGGGGTAGTTCTTCAGTAACTGCATTCTTATACACATTGACACTCATAATTTGATTTAAGAACCATCTGCTGAAGTAGTTATAAGTCGATTTAATTTATATACAGTGGAGTTTTCTGTGTCTTCTGCATTAAGCACCTCTGACACTAATACTCTCTCAGCTAAAGGTGAAATAGTACAGTATGCACCGCTTGTAACGGACTAGTTTGACATATGGCATTTCGTCCAGTAAAAGCGGCGTCCGTTACATCAGTTTTACTGTTTTTCTCGAGTGAGGGAGTTTAAAAAAGAAAAAAAAAAAAAAAAGACCACATCCTCCATTCCTGCAAACAGTGTATCTCCTCTGTAGCTTTTGACCCTGTCGATTCCACTGCAAGACTGAAGTGTATGCCTTCCCCATGCAACTCTTACCGGGGTAAATCGTGTGTGCTTGAGAGGACATCTAAGTGCAAGTCAGCCATTCATAAAGCGAGTGGAGTTAGTAGTAGTTAATGACAGGTTTCAACATTTCCGTAGTGTTGTTTCAACTCCCATGCCGTTCTGTATCAGTTGTCACCACCGTGGCCTTGGTGGCTGTTTCTCATGCTTTTGCAGCATTTCAGTGTGTAAGCCGCATACTTGTTTCCCTGATGGCATCCCCATATCGACACTCGCTTGTATTGTGTCCGGAGGTTACTGCTTATTTATTCGAGAGGAACTGTGTCCGGACTCTACCTCAAGTTTTTGAAGTTTTTGCTGCAGGTGAGCTCTCAGTAGCACGAAAGAAAAGTAAGACCTATGTGCTGTTAGATTAATGAGCACATTAATAGCAGCATAGCTGTATTAATGGCTGCTAGAGCTGTGAAGAGATATGTGAATGGGCTACCTGGTGGCTGCTAAATGCGGAATTACAGGTCCGCTTAATCAGGCGGCTTTATTATTGAGCCATATAGTAAATGGCTTCTGTCAATTGAGATTTGTCCGTTAGAAGCGGACGTCCGCTACAAGCGGGTCTGGTTAATTTGGCGCATACTGTACTGTTAAGCTTCTCTGACATCTTCTTTTGCTTTTTAAATGAGTATTTTAAACCAATGGGTATTTTTCTGCTTTTTTTCCTTGCATGATCTGGGTGTTTAAAAGTATTGTTTTTTCTAAATAACTGTCATTACGCTTCTGACGAAGGACTATGGGAAATTGTGTATTTTTTATGCCTTTTTTTTTAATATTGTCCCTAAATGATTGGCGGGGCTATGTGTTGTAGTACTCATTAAGACCTTTGTTTTGACATATAGATTATCCATTAAGTCCAGATATTGAGGGAGTTATGGCTTGTGGAAATTCAAATCTGGAAAAAACTAAGTCCAAATTCTTTTTACGTGTGAGGGCATCATTTTCGTATGAATGAAAAATGATCCTTTCACACGAAAAAAGAACTGTTACACAGTTGTTTGTTCTGATTCTTTTTTCATAGAAAGGGATCCTTTTTTTCATGAACTTTTTTCCTTCATGTGAAAAAGGATGCCCTCATACGAAGAAAATAATTTGGACTTTTTTTTTTTCCCCAGGTTGTTTTTGTATGGCTGAATTCTTTTTTCGTATAACCATTTGAAAAAAATAGAAGCGAGTCATGAAAAACAATTTTAAAACCTGGAGGAAACAAAAAAACATTTGGAGGTAATTTTTTAGCAACAATTAACTGCAGAATCCACTTAACGGGGTACTGATCGGCAAGATATGTGTTGGTGTGTGTGGAGGAGGTCATTTTTATGGGTTTTGAAAACTTTTATTTAAAAAAAAACAAAAAAAAAAAACACTGGCAATACAAAGAGGGAGTTTTTCCTAATGAAAAATGAGCCCCATATGAAAAAGGATCCTTTTTTGTATGGACCAAATTTTTTCATTCCAAGCAGCTATCCAAAAGACTGAACTGAGCATGCTCAGAACCAACATTTTAATATTTCATAACTTTGTAACAGATTAATACTATCTTTTTTTTTTTTTAAACCACCAAGCCAGTGAAAGGCACATCTGTGGGCTAAGTTTTGTACCCTGAAAGTTTCAGAAAAAATTCCAAACTGTCAGGGCGCTAAGGCGATGACAATAAAAAAAAAAAATGGCAGTGTCCTTTTTGCATTTTTTTCTTTTTTGCTATCCACATCTTGTAAGTCACACATCCAGTGGACCGAACTGGGCACATCAAGAGATCTTAACCCCAAGATCATACATGAAAAACATTGTAGAAATCCTTTGAAGGGTTGTGAAGATATTTAAGGGCAAAATGTTTTTCGCTGTCCTAAGCTGGTCTCCGGGCTTCCATACAGATGGGCTGTACCTCCTGATGCACACATGCAGGCAGGAATTCAGAACTCTGCAGCCTGGATATCCACCCCTCCACTTCCTGTTCCCACCAGTTTACTTGCTGCCTTCCAGATGGCAGGTACTCTGCAGCAGAGCTCTGTTACCACATGACAGGGCAAAGACAGACTGTAAGTCTACAATTTCTATTTCTTTTGGGATTTCTCAGTAAACAGCGTTTATTCAGCACTCCTGTGTGGGTTCTAGTCTCGGCCTTGCAAGCTGCACAGACTGGCCCCACATTCACTGCAGAGTTTTCCGGTGATTTTGGGCCCATCTTTAGGATTTTCAGTTTACCCAGGGACTGAGGTTTTTCCTCATAAGCCGTTTCTCGGCATTCAGAGGATCAAGGAATGACTTTGGAGCGCTAAATGCTCAGTGGCACAGCTTTTTCTTCCTGTCAGCAGTTGGCTTGCAACGCTGTTCAGCCACTCGTCGATGGTGGGCCTGGAGCACTCTCACAGCCACTCACCAATGTTCCATTAATTCAGGGGCAGCGATGCTCAGGCCCAGCGGAGCCTTCTGGAAAACAGTGCACTCCCAAAAAAGCAGCATTAGTGAATTCAGCATTAAGGACAGAAACAGTTAAGCATTAGTTCGGCAGCTTTAGAGCCAAGGCAGCAAGTTAAGCAGCTGAAGTATTTTTTCCATTAAAGGGCCAACAGCATTTCATCTGTGCTTCAGCATTCTCAGCAGCCGCATTTTGGCAGGAAACCTCGGGGTAAACGCTGTTTTCAGTGGGATTAGTGCCATTTTGAGTATTGGCCTCAGATGAGCCTTCCAGGGGCAGAAAATGCCAGCACTGCAAGTCCCCTCTACTAATTACCTTTGCTGGTTCGCTTTGCCTAAAATGTGAGAAGGCAGCTTCTGTGAATGGCGTGGACCTGATGGAGGCCTCTCATTCCTTAGCTCAGACTGATAGCCAACACACAGGTCTGAGAGAGTAGCGGCCACTAGGGAGACCCAGCAGTCCACAGTGCCCCCCACTGGCCCCAAACCTCATAGATAAGGTGACTAGGGCCTTTGCCCTGTACCCTTCATGCTTCGACTAGCAACCTCCGGGTTCACCAGATGTGAGGTCTCACAAGAAGGCAAAACTGACCCCATTCCTGTCCTCATCTAAAGAGGATCAGTTGTCCTTGTATCACTACAATAAAAAGAAAAAATTCGGATACAGGAGCAGATCCTCGGAGGAGGAGGATCAGCATTCCTCATGCCACAAGAGAAAGAGAAGATATCGTTCTCTGAGCAGATCACTCATAAAGGGAAGCGGTGCAGGGAGTGTTCTCCAGCCTCCTCGGATTCCAGTTACTCTTTTTCAGAAGAGGAAGAGCTAGAGGACTCTTCGGACAACTCCCCTTCCAGAAACTTTGACCTGGAGGACCAAGACTTTCTCATAAAAAATTTCATACCTGAGATTTATCTCTGATCTTCCCCAGTGGTCCAACACAGCCGAAACAGGCTTTTCACCTGGCATCTGCAACCAAACCAGCCACAGCTTTTTCTGTTCCTCTAGCTATAGAGGACTTGCTAAAGGCAGTATGGTCTAGAGCGCACCTATCCAGTGACTTGGCGGATAACTAAGCTTCTCAAATTTGAAAAGAAACTATCTAAAAAGTGGCTCAACTGCCCCAGAATCGACCCTTTGATTTCGAACCTCACGAAAATTACTGGAATGACAGTGGAAGGAGGGGCCATCTCTCAGGGACCCAGTGGACATGAAAGTGGATGCCTCACTCAAAAAGTCCTTCCAAGCATTAGCAACTTCTCTCAAGGCGGCAACTGCCAATCTTTTTTTGCCAGGGCCCTCTGTCCTGGGCCTCTGATTTAGCATTCCAATTCGCTCAGGACCCAGAGAAGAATAAGGCTACTATTCAACAGCTGCAGTTAATGGGTTTGGCATCGGGTTATGCAGCAGACATGTCACAGGAGGCAGTCGGGTCCACCGCTTGGACCATGATTTATCTAACTTCGGCTCACTGCAACCTTTGGCTTTGGGCCCGGCAAGCAGATGCCTCCTTGAAAAGCTATTTGGTAAACTCTCCCTCAGAAGGTAATCTCTTGTTTGGCTCAGCACTTGAGGCAGTGAAGGAACCTGGGGAGACGGCTAAAGTGCACATGCCCCAGTCAAGAAACTGGCAAATCATGGTCTTCAGGCCCCAGATGCAATTTTTGTGCCGAGGTTACAAGGGTCAAAACTCTGATTTCTCAGGCAAGAGAACATGGTTCTCCTCACGTAACCAGTGCAGCTTCAGGGGAGGAGGCTCCGATGGTGGAGGTGGCACCAGAGATACAGGGAACAACTCAGTCGCAATGAAGCTATCCAGGCCAGTCCTCGAGTGGTGGGCAGACTTTCAAACTTTCTTGGAATGGGTCCAAACCACGTCAGACAGATGGGTCCTAGACATCAGCAAAGGTTACCTAATAGAATTTGACTCCAAGCCCCCGCTACCTCATGTGGTGCCCTTCCCTATCTCAGGCAACCCGACCAAAAGATGGTAGATGTTTCAGGCCATTACAGGCCTTCTTCAGGCAGGGGCTGTCTAGCAAGTCTCTCCTCCCTCCAAGAGTTCATTGTGCCCAAACGCACAGGGGGATTCAGGCCAGTCCTAGACCTCAAATTCTTAAATTGTTTTGTCCGCAGCAGACCCTTCAAGTTGGAAACCTTGTCATCAATCAGGGAAATACAATAAGGGAATTTTCTGGCATCCATAGATTTGCAAGATGCCTATTTTCATATACCTATCCAAGAGCTACACAGGCAGTATCTCAGGTTTAAGGTGGGGGAGCAGCACTTCCAATTCAAAACGCCGCCATTCAGGCTTTCTTCAGCCCAAAGGACATTCTTCAAGGTGCTAGTAACGGTCGTAGCTCACTTCAGGAGCAGAGGAATACAACTTTTCCTTTACCTGGACGATATTCTAATCAAGGCCCCTCAGCTTGACCAAGCAGTACGAGCTGTGGCGGAGGTAGTCTGGTGCCTGTTGGCACACAGGTTTATCAGCTGGAGAAAGAGCTCCTTGTCTCCAACCCAGACCTTGAATCATCTGGGGGCAGACTTCGTGACACACGTCAACAAGGTGTTCCCCATGGAACCGAAATTCAGGGACCTGTTGAAGCTCATCAGGAAGTTTCACACAGCTCTTCAGCTGCAAACTCGCACCTTCATGCAGCTAATTGGAACTCTAGTATAGCTGGTGGATTCGGTCCCCTGGACTCTAATTCACATGCAGCCCATTCAAGCACACCTGCTCAGACTGGTCCCAGTCCAGACACAGCCAGAACGAATCGATCCCCTTTTCTCACCAGGTAATTGTATGGCATGACATGTGAACCCAACCCCATTGACTATGTACCCTTGTTTTGGTTGTTATTTGCCTATGTTATCCTACATTGTTATGCTATTGCCAATGTTTACTGATTTCTTCTTTTCACATTTTTCTTACTATTAGGTGTTCTTGACAATGCCTATTAAGCTGCTACTGACTCCAAACTTATGTACCCTCCCCTACCCTTGTGACGATGATCCTTTGTAAATGAGCTCTTAGCTCAAAGGTTGTAATTGTGATTACTAAATAAATAAATTTTAATAAAATAAATAAGGTCTTCCCTCTAGTGGTGGACTCAGAGGACCAGTATTACGAGGGGTTGCAAGTTGGGCCATCCACACCAAATCCGAATCATGACCGGTACTAGCCTTGAGTTCACCTGGATCAGATGTCCGCTCAAGGCAAGTGGTCGCCGGTAGAAACAAGGTACAGCATTGGCGTCCTCTAAATCAGAGCGTACGCCTAGCCCTGCTGCACTTTGAATAGCAAGTCCTCAATCAGAATGTGCTGATTCTAACACAGTTGGGCAATGATGGCATGCATCAACCATCAGGGCGGCACAAGAGGCTCAAGAATACTATGGGAGTCCCTTCTTCTCTCTTCATTGGGCTGAACACCACCTGGCAAGCATAAGGGCAGTAGACATTCCAGGTCAGGAAAATGTCACGGCAGACTGACTCAGTTGCAAGGATGCCCTACCAGGGGAATGGGAACTGAAGGACGGCACCTTCCACATCATTGGGGCAATCCTCAGATGCATCTTTTTGCCTGCCAGCGAAACTCCTAGGTAAAACGGTTCTGCTCCCTGGCCAAGGACGAACTAGCAGTGGCTCAGGACGCTTTTTCCCTAGACGTGGGTCAGTTCAGTCTCCTGTATGCCTTTCCCCCTCCATACCACTCCTATCCAGAGTCCTCCACAAAGTGGCGCTGGACCGGGCAGAGCTGATTCTAGTCTGTCCCCGATGGCCTCGTTGCCCATGGTTCCTGCTTCTGATTAGTTTGTCAAGGCAACCACCTCTAACTTTCTAGGTCAGCCCAGACCGTTCTTTATCAGGGTCTGGTGCTGCATCCCAAGCTGTGCAACCTGTCCCACTCTGCTTGGAGACTGAGCGGGAAACTCTCAAAGAGCTCGGATACATAGCTCCTGTGATTGAAATGATGATTCACTCATGTCACCCTTCTTCTCTAAAGTGTATTACAAGATTTGGAGAAAATTCTTGCTCTGGCTTCAATCCAAGCACATACAGAACCAACCAATATCATTGCCTGTCCTACTGCAGTTTCTTCAAGATGGATTTGCCAAAGGACTGCAGCCGGCCACCTTACGAGTTCAGGTTTCCGCTCTGGGAGCGCTCTTGTTAGTGGATTCAGGGGTGTCTCTGGGTTCACATTCCCACGTCAGAAGGTTTTTATGGGCAGCAACATTAAAACGCCCTCCGATCAAACCAACGGTACCCCCTTTGGAGGTTTAATTGGTTCTCGAAGCTTTGACCAGTTCTCCTTTTGAACCTCTTAAGGAGGCATCCCTTATGCATCTCACAATGAAGGTTGCCTTTTTCAGCTATTTTTTTTCAGCCAGGGGAATCGGCGAGTTAGGAGCCTTATCCACTAAAAAGCCTTATACTGTTTTTTTTTTTTTTTTTTTCTCCAGTAGGACTCTGTAGTTCTCCGAACAGATCCAGATTTATTGCCAAAAATAATGTCTCCACTCCATTGCAACCAGGAGTTGATTCTGCCGTCGTCCTACCCGCACCCAAAAAATGACAAGGAATTTCACATGCTGGATCCCAGTAGAGTGAAAATGTACATTAAAAGAATGGATTCTATACAAAAAACTTTATAGTTTGTTCATTCTAACTACAGGTAAAAAAGCTTCCAAAGACTCTGTAGCCAGATGGATCTATTCTGTCATTACCACTGCTTTTGATCAGTCTGTAATACCTTTGCCTGGCCCAGTGAAAGCCCTTCAGCCTGGGCTATGGCCACTTCATGGGCGGATTTTAGAGAGCCATCTCTAGCAGTCTGAAGCAGGGTGGCCACCTGGTTATTCATTCACACGTTCACAAAATTTTATAAAGTGGATGTGACGGCCTCGGCAGAGGTGTCCTTTGGCCACAGAGTTCTTCAGGCGGTGGTGGACCCTTAAGGGCATTTACATTCTTCCCACCTGGGATATCTGAGGATGAACTGCTTTTGTATATCCCATCTGTATGGCAGCCCGGGGAGACCAGCTTTATTTAAATACCTGTAAATTTTTTTTCTCCGCTGGTCTCCAGGATTCTTCCCTCCCAGCATGTACAAGTTGGCCATATGGCAGAGTGTTGCATAATTTTTCTTTTTTTTTTTTTTTGTTTCCAAGTTCGTGTAGTACTGCCGCATTTGGAATGCTTTAGGAAGCACCGATGGGAACAGGAACTGGAGGGGTGGATATCCAGGCTGCAGAGTTCTGAATTCCTGCCTGCATGTGTGCATCAGGAGGTACAGCTCATCTGTATGGAAGCTTGGAGACTAGCCATTGAAGAAAGAAAACTTACAGGTATTTAAATTATTTTTTTTTTCCCCTCTGAAAGGTTTTTGCTTCTCTGTTACCCCTGTGTCTTACTTGGCAACGAGGGATCCATGGTATTTGTTTTTTCTCCCTGTTACCTGGGACCCCAGATTGCAGTCGTGCATGGAGGCATGCATGCTGTCAACGGCTCTGGTAACTGTCCCTCTCTCCTTCCCGGCCAGATGCTGGGTCCCCCCCCCCCCGCTTATCACTGCCACCTAGCCTCCACTGGGTGGCAGCCAAGAGCCTGTGGTGAACCCCCACGTCCCTCCCCGGAAAGAGAAGCTGCTTTGCGGCTGCTCAGCCCAACTCCTAGCCCTCCTGGCTGACCCCTGGCAGCCCAAGCTCACTCCCGAATCCTGGTTGCCGGCGTAGCACGAGGTGTGGTGTCCAGCACCTTAATCCTCTGCGCCACCGGGCCCCAAGTGCAAAATTTGAGGTTTAGCATAGAACTCTCTGCTCAATTCTAACTATAGTGGTGTTACTGCACCACTGTAATTTGTATACATAATTTATGCAATAGGTGTAGAGCCAAAACCCATGACATAAATCCATTTATTTCCACATATGTGGGGATAAATCTCAGCAACCAAAATTTATCCCACATATGTGGGATAAACGCAAACTGTCAGTCAAATTCAGACTGCTGGACCTACATAATGCGAGCCGTAATCAAAACTGGCACATGCTTAAAAAAACACTTGCACTATCTCTCATGCTGCCACAGAACACCAGATTCACTTCAGTTAGTGTCTCGGCTTGGTAGCAAAAAAAGTCACTGCAATGCCTTAATTTTTTATTTTTTTTTATTCGCAAAATACCACATAACCAACTGTTTGCGATATTCCGTGTCCGAAATACAAATCTCCGACTGCAAACTCAAACCGCTCCTACCATCTGGCAAGAAAACAAAATGGCACAGCAAACAGAAAACGCTGACTTGGACATGAAACGCACAGATACTAACACGGTTTGAACAGGATGCAGAGCCTCTGATAGACCCACAACAAGAAACCAGCTGTCCGCACCACAAAATGAACAACTGTTTCTGTGCCCAAATGTAAACATGGACGCCGCTGTGTGGTGCCATTTTCTATGCACAGTCCGGGTCTGTATCACCTTACACAGATGAGTGACATGGAATTACACTGAACATGGTAAATGCCACAGTCCATGTTTATATTTAGGCACAGATAAACACATGAATTATTAGAGCAAGCAGGTAAGCAATACATTTTATAATCTTAAAAGCTTTCTCGAGGGGGTTGCCCATGTATTTTCCATTAAATCAAAGTCCATAGAGAATGGAAGTATGTACACAAGAAAAAATGTACCTTACCATTCTCAAGAAGACTTTGTACATAGTGCTTCATTTAGGTGCAAATTAGATAATTTGCACCATTACTCACACCTGTTGTTTGTCTCTATGGCAACATTTCATGATGGACTGCTTCAACTCTGATGCTAAGTGTAAGGACAGTATAACTTTGGATTATTTGAACCCCAATTATCCAGATCTCCTGATAATCCAATGCTGACGCTGTCCTCCAACTCTAGTTTGCCTGTTATCGAATCCTAATTATTCAAACTCCCGATTAGCCAAACAAATCTAATGTCTCCCAGAATGTTTGGATAATTGAGGTACTGTACAGTATGCCGGATCAGAGAATTTTGAAACCACATGAAGAAATAAGGTGGATGAAAGTAGTATCAAATGGCACCTCTTGGACCGGGGCTGAAATTAAGTTTTGCATCCACTAGGCAGTAGAGCTAGTGACGGAAGATCTACTGAGCCCCACAGACTCTGGCCCAGCTGGTGTATTTATTGCAGTGTTACCTTCTCCATTACAAGTCCACAGGGCTAGTTGAAGGAACCCCTTAGTAGCCCAATACAAAATCTACCAGGCAGCATTTGGCTAGTGGGCAAGTGCCAATTTCAACTCCTCTTGGAGAACCCCCTTCTATCTTGCACTTTGTTGGCCAAACCCAAGTCGGCATGCTAAATTGTCTGTATATTTGAGCGTTTTTCTTTGCAAATGTGTATTATATTTTTACTTAATTTGAGGCAAACTCAGAGTTGTGGAAAATATCAGTTTTTGGTAGAGTGGACATTCTGGATATTGCAGCAGAATTGTAGCTGCAGTTTTTCAGTGACCCAGCTTAACACCCTGGTGGGACAGGATTCCAGCTCCCAGTTCATATCACCAGCGGTTTGGGTTCGGATCCCAGTTCATATTCGTAGTATCTGGCAGACCTCAGATACATCCCAATTCCTCTGTGCATTTTTGAAATCATGGCTGTTGTCTCTATCCAAATAAAGAGGCTAGATTTGCTCCAATTATGTATACTTTGAGGGAGAAACATTGTAAAAATGAATAAAAAAAAAAAAAAATCCATTCCAGATGATGTCTTATTTATTTTGTTTTGAAAAGTTTCTCCAGGGAAGTCCTACTGAGCTACATAGCTTGTTTCCAGATGCGTCCTGGAGGAAAGGGATACAATATTATACAGAAGCAAATAAAAAAATATACATAGAGCAAGTTTGTGTATAAAATATTTAGCAAATACATTTTCTAGTACTTGTAGTGTTTTCTCGGTATGTTATGATTACATTTACAACACAGATATTTGATTTGTAACACTTGGAGAAGAAAGTAAGGGTTTATATCGTAAAAGGGCGATGAGGTTGAAAAGCATATTGGCCTGTACCTCTCTGGGATGTACACCCCGCAAGGGGATTGGCAGGGAAGCAAAAAGGGGATGGATTGGGCGTGTATCCCTCTGGGATGTAAACCCCGCAAATGGAATTGGCAGGAGGAAATAAAAATTGTGAAAGGGAAGGATTAAGGAAGAGAAAGTGGAGGGGGGTGGTTGGAGGCAGGTCCACCCAAGGAGCAGAACCCAAGAGTACATGCACTCTTGATGTAAACCCAGCTGGTGCTGTAGGCAAGCTGGAGGGGAGGGGGGGAGTAGTGGAAAAAGCAGAGAGGAAAAAATCAGGAAGGGATAATGAAAAGAAGGGTCAGGTGCAATTACAGGATGGAGAGATGAAGTGACGAAGAAGCTAGGACAACTAACGAGTAGATGGAGCTGAACAGATATCTAAGGGGAGGGAGTTCCAGATGTTTTGAAAATGATAGGAGAAGGCAGCAGCTCTCCCCGAAGTGGAAATACGGGAAGGGAGGGAGAGAGTCCTAAAGGGTGAGTTGCAAGGAGAGTAGGTGGGGGTAGGGGGAATGGAGAAGAGGAAATTGAGGTAAGGAGCCAGGCCAGAATTTCCCAGTTAAAGAAGCGCTATGGGCGAAGTGTCTTGCCCGAAGAGGGGGAAGGAGAGAGCGGTGTAGAGGTCACAGTAGTGTGTGCGTGGTGGGCAGGCAAGGGCAGAGTGACAGGAGTTGAATAGAGTGTCCAGTCTGGTAAGTGAGGTTTTTGGAGCAATGCTGTAAACTGTGTCACCAAAATCAAAGATTGGGAGAATCCTCTTCTGGGCAATCTCTACGAGCAGGCAAGGGAAGGCAGCCATGGTGTCTATAAAGAGTGCCCAATTTGGGAAGGAGCTTTTTGTAGATAAATTTCACATGACCAGCAGAATTGAGGTTCCTGTCGAGCTAAAGTCCAAGGTATTTAAGAGACATCCTCTAGTGTGGAACCCTTGAGGGCATGGAAGGAAGGGGTGGCAATAAGCTTGGCAAGCTTTTGCCTAGTGCCAAAGGTCATAGACTTTTTTTTGGCATTTAATGAAAGTTGATTAGCTCAAAACCAGTGATGGACATTATTGAAATCTAGTTGAAGGCTGGACGCCACATCTGAAGAGGAAGTACCGGAGGCATACAAAACTCTATCATTCACATACATATGGATGCCAGCAGTTGAGCAGGTAGCAGGTAGCTAATCGTTTAATATTGAGAAGAGTGTCAGACCAAGTACCGAAACTTGAGGGACACTATGGGGAGAGGGCGTTACCAATCCTCATTGGGACCTTACCCATAAGATAGGGACGGAACCAGCAGGTGGCAGTCTCAGAGACCAGCTGAAGGAAGCTTGTTGAGGAGTAGGGAGTGGGCAACAGTGTCAAAGGTTTTGGCCAGGTTGACAGAGATGGCAGAAGTGATACTTACTGATCCATGCATGAGAGAATGGAATCAGTGAGCTGGAGAAGGGAGGTCATGCTGGAGTAGTCCTTACGGAAACCAGACTGGCAGGGGGTGAAAGGAGTCAAGGAAAGGAGAAAGCTGAGCCAATACTAGGTGCTCATGAAGTTTTGCAAAGATGGAAAACAGAGATCGGGTGGAAATTACCTGGGTTAGAGAAGTGTCCACCTTTGAGAAGAGGGACGACAGTGGCAAGTTTCCAAGCGGCAGGTACAGTAGCAGATGTGGAGGAGAGCTTCAGAATAGTGGAAGAACTATAACATGGACCGATAAGTGAAGGAGCTTAGGGTTAAGCCCATCAGGCTTTTGCCCTTATGGGGGTTAAGGGCTAGAAGAGCAAGTAGGGTGTCGACAGAGGAGACTGATAGGAAGGAGAAAGAGGGGGAAGAGGAAGAAGTTGCGGGAGAAACAGGCGGAGGAGGAACTGAAGGAGAGACGCTAAGAGGGGGAAGCACAGGTAGTGAAAAAGGTGTTGAGTTTGGAAGCTAAAGTGAGGGAATCAGAGATGTAGATATCTCCTACCTTTAGGACTGGGAGAGGAGCTGGGTTGGGGGGGGGAATAGGGCATGAACAACCTTCCAGAATTTAGAGGGACTATTAAGGTTTTCTTGGAAGGTGGAAGTGAAATATCCCACTTTTAGCCCTGGTGTAGGCATTACGGAGAGTTCACTATCCAAGCAAATGTACGAGAACACCCGATGATTCGTAAGTCATCCACGCCAGGTCACGAGCATGCTGGCAGGCAAGCGGCTCGGATAAAACCTAGGGGGAGGTGAGATCCACGGACTCTGGTCTTCCTAAAAGGAGCACGCTGGTCACAAGCGTTTAAGAAATGTTTTGAAATAACTCTGAGCCAAATTGATGGAGGAGGCTTGTTCAGTGGGAGACCGGTTAGACCCTAAGAGTTCCTCGTGAAGGGAGGAAAAGTCTAAGGATCGGGATGAAGGATATTTGGAGGGGATTTGAGACAGCAAATTTTATGCGCTTAGTAGACCATGTGGTGATCACTTAGTGCACCCAGCGGAATACCTGATGTAACCACTTTGTGAGGGTGACACCCCAGGACCTAGTTAAGCGGTGTATACTTACCTGATTTATGGTTAAAGCGGGTTGGTTCGGAGATTACTTGTTTTAAATTTAGAGAAGAGATGTGGTTGCAGATTTTGGATTGGATGCTAGACAGCCAGTTTGTGTTGAGAGGTTGATGAGAGTAGAGGTAAGGTCAGTGATGGGTGAATTGAGAGCAGGGCAGCAGTGGACACCACCCACAAAGATAGGTAAGGGATAGTTTTAATACCAGGCTGTTTACAACCTGAAATATTTTTTGGTTTATTTCTCTTGGAATTGAAGAGCAAAGGGCAGAAATCTCCTAGCCTCTGTCCTGATAGATCTTCTGTGTCTTCATTCATCCTCAACCAGTTCTGTTGACATTTCCAGCTGTGCTGTGAAACTCCGCACAGCCTGCATGTGACACGGATCGCTACTACACCATGAGTCCTTCAGACTGCTGTATTGGATTTAGCACATTAATGACAGTGTCTTATCCACTTTCTCCCTGTTTTTGTTTTTTTGTCAATTTTTATTTAAAATATAAAAGATGCATCAAAGTACTGAAACATTGTTTGCAAAGTTGGAAGCATGTTGGAGAACCTTCTCGGATACAGTATACTCCACTTAAAGGGGATGCGGTTAAACGGGATGTTCACTTAATTGGGATGTCTCTCTGGGCACTGAATTTCCTCACGTGTTATCCTATAGGACATGTATTCCTTTAATTGGGACGGTCGCTCCATTTTAATGGGATGATTAGCAGTCCAGTCACACAATAGACTACATCTGGCAGTAGCTGTTAGCGAGCGATTAGTGGCAGTTAGTGGAGCATTAACAGAGCAGACTACAAATCAACTGCCACTGATGTCAGACGAGTGTGAAACCATTACTCCTGTGCTTTCTGGTCTTCAGAATGGTGGCTAAGCATGTGGATTTGCCTCTCAGTGAAAAAGTTAGTGTTGGAATGCCTGCAAGAATTGAACACCTCCTTTGCTATGGTGGCCAAGAAATTTGGCATTTCCAAGGGTGAGGCTGACTGAATTTCACAGAACAAAACTAGGATCCTAACCAGGGCTAGAAGTAATTTTTTTGAGATGCCTGTCCGAGGGACAGGTGGAATGTAAATGTTGCCTGTCCGGACAAAGTTTTACCTTTCCACATTTTTGTGAGGTGAATTTTAAACTTAAAACATAAAATGGACTATAAAGTGGAAAGAGAGAAAACTGTTGCTTTTTGGGGGGTTATTTTTCAAGGTAAAACACTGATTGAGTCTAGTCTATTTCTGAATCAGAACTTGAATCAAGTCTGCAGCTATATGGTCTCACATGAGGTCTTCTTTTGTTTTCCAGATTTGAACCATAGTGTTCTGGCATCCTGCAGGTCAAATGTAGCAACGCTTAGCATCTGACAGCTTGACACGCATTAGTTCAGATGTAGTCATAGGAGACAGACAGGACCGCCAGTCAGACTTCACTCTGCCCATCAAGCTGAATCTCTCTCAGCTACTGCAGTTTGGGTTGGGATCAGTAGAGCTATTGTGACTAAGACCACAATATCAGGGAATCGCTGTTCATGTGCATCATTATGGAGAATTTTTTGCCAGAAATCCAAATAGTGAAATTTCGGAGACAGCTCATTCAGTGATTTTTTTTTTTTTCATAAGTGGTTTAAGCTCTAACCATTGCGCTTCAATCAAGTTTGTATTATTATTGTGTTTCTTCAGTAGGTCACTGTAGTGCTCTGTGAGGGTTCTGACTTCCTCATTGCCATAAAGGGCTAGTTGGTCATGGTCACTATCTGGTAACTGTAATGGGTTAAATATACTGAATGACCGTAGGACTTTGTCTGTTTTAAAATTGGAAAATCGTGAGTTAATACTTTCAATTGTAGATGAAAGAAGGCTTGTAACATCACGCAACACTGCCTGTTTGGTTCTATCTATAGAATATCCCCTTTCTAAGTTAAGGAAGATGTCAGATCCACGGAACTGAACCTGAGTAGTGGCTGAGCCTGTCAGTCGACTTGTTCTGGTGTCACTGTCAGCTGTGTCAGAGTCAGGGAGCAACAGCAATTCGTTAGACTTTGTCAAGTGTATCCTGTGCAGGGTAATTCTCTAGCCAGAGCACCGTGCTTTCAACCTTGCTGACTATTGTTTCTACTGTTGAGCTGTCTCTCTGTAGAGTTAGACTGAAGGCCATCATGTCAGAAAGGTATTCAGCCAGAAACTGAGAAAAGAGGACAAATCTCACAGTACTTATTGTTTTGAACAACCCACTGGCCTGATCTTTTGTTTGCCCTGGTGAGGAAGCAATGTGCTGTAAATGTACAACTAAGGCCTTGTAGCTGGACAGAATAACAGAGCCCTTTCTCTGTGTGCAACCCACCGGGTCCCTGACATGTTAACTGGTTTGTGAATGGTGTACCTCATATTACTGGCTAACTCTTTGAGACCGGCCCAGTTTTTGGGAGACTTATGGTATATTTTATAGATACCCATTAAGACTTCATCTGTTGTTTTCATGTATGGAATAGATGTTGCTGATTGCTTTATAGCTAGATCCAACTTGTGGGCACTGCACTGAATCCCTAACAAATGAGGTACATCTTTCAAAATCCTGCCAAACACCCCAGTCACTTTACCCAACATGACGGGTGCCCCATCAGATCCAAAAGCAACAATTTTTTCTTTCCAGTCTTTACAGTCCAAGGTGAATTCTAAGGCATCACCTATTGATTTATAAATGCTTTCACCATTTGGAATACAGACTGGCTGAAGGGAAACAAATTTGTTAACTGGACGGAAATTTTCCATTGTCCTAATATAGACTGCCTCCTTTCTATTACTGAGGCATCAGTGCTCGAGTCACATAGGACAGAGATGAAAGTGTTACTGTTAACCAGTTTTGCATCTTTTATCCTTATTGATTCTGAAATAAAATGTGTGAACGTTGCTGCCTGTTTGTCACTTCTATAACTGACTCCGACATTTGCACCATTTACATGTTGTAATTCTAAGATGCCAGGGAAATCTGTTTATGGGCGTTCTGAATTAATCAAATAGTTGTTCTAAACAAATGTTCCACTTGTGTCTCCTCATTTTTTTCCATTTGTATTATTCCTCGTTCTATTGCTAAGTTGGAAGGGTCTGTGTTAGACACAGTATTTTTTTCATTGGCTAATTTATGAGGTTTGGAGAGTTCATGAGCTCGTACATTTTCAAGTCTCATGCTCTTAACAGCCACTCATGAAAGTGTTTGTCTCCCTTAAGTATTTTTTGCAGTATGAGCAGGTCATGCCCACATCAGGCTCATATAGTAGCCACTCCTATTTTTCTTCCAGGTCTCCTGAACCCCTTTTTCTTTTTGCCCTGGACTCTGCCACTTTCAACAGTAGTCAGAGTTGCTGGTATATCAGCATTGGTACTGTATAAGTTGTCACATCTGTGGCCACAATGGTGGGGTGAGTAGTTGGTGCTACTGAGTCTATCAGTAATGGAGAAGCAGTACACATGGAAGAACCCGAGCTTTCTCCTCCCTCTTGGCTTGAAACCGAAGGCTTTCCTGTAATTTTTTTAAAGCCAAACTTTAACAAAGACATTTTTTTTCCCCTTTTGGTTTACTTAGCTAGTACGAATTTAAAGTACAGTAAGCACTCTGAAGACCGTGGACACTACAGTGAAGTGGTGATCAGAGATATTAGAAGACGTGAACAGTCTGCTTAGTTTTCTTTCCTTCCCTGTAAAACCCTGGACAAAGGAGTTTAATATTTATATTTTCCTCCCGCTCAGATTTCACAACTAAAACCTGAGGGGTATCCTGCTGTCAACCTGTTTTGTAATTTAATCCCCTCCTCTCCCTTTGACAGTGCCTCCTTGAAGTTGTCACAGTGTCGCTCAATTTTACTTTTATTCAGTTAGTCCAGTGGCAGAGCACAACAGCAGGCTGATGGGCTAGTTTAAATTAGTAGTAATACTAGTAGTAGTACAGTAAGTCTGTCAGTATCTGTCTTCAAGGTTCAAGCTCTGGAGGGCTTTACACAGGCTGAGTGAACAATAAGCTTTAATAGAGCCTTGCCTTCACCTCTCTGCACACTCAAGATATATTTTTTTATTCAGAGTCAGAGATGATGAGACTTGCAGATTACAAGGTGTCTTTTGGCTTTGAGAGAGTTTTAGGTGTACTACAGGTACAGTGTCTGACTGCTTTGAGGCTTGACTTACACTAAATAAATCCCTTGTTCACCTCTCCTCTCCAAGTACCAGCAGGACTGATTCACACAAACTGAGCCCCCAAATGCTAGAGCCCTGAGAAGGGCTGTTTAGAATTTACAGAAGTCTTTTTTTTTTTTTTCACTTGAGTCAATTTGACTAACTAAATAAATCCCTTGTTCACCTCCCCTCTCCTCCTCCAAGTACCAGCAGCCCCCAAATGCTAGAGCCCTGAGAAGGGCTGTTGTGAAATGCAGAATATTTTTTTTTCCGCTCACGGCTGTTTCAGCTCTCCTCCCTCGGCGCTCTTCACCCTGTGGCCAGACTGAGTGAGGTGAGGAAGCGCAGTCGGTGCTACTGTTTTTCCGCTTCGCTGAGAGGTCAGGGTGACGCTTAGTAGCTGCAGTCACTTGACCCCTCAGTCAGTGGAATGGGTGGGCGAGCTAATGGTCATGACGTCGGACGCTATCCGGAAACCTCCCGTCTGCCACTGGGTCCTAGTGCCCAGCTCAATACTCTGGCTGCAGATTTAAACCTCCTGTCCCCGGGACAGGCGGACTTCACAAAACGGCTGTCCCGGGTGGAAAACGGCTGTCCGGGATGGGTGGACAGCCGGTTATTTCGAGCCCTGATCCTAACAGACCCCCTTACATGACCGCTGACTAGTTTGAACATTTTGTGGATTACGACCAGGCAGAGCCGACTGAGGACGAAATCTCGGTCTAACAAATTTGCACCTCCCTGAAAACTGCCGCACAGAGGACAAAGAAACTGAGGATTGTGACTCAGACACCCCCCCCAACCGAGATCAGTCACCGATAAGAGCCACTTTAATGCATTGCCACACTTAAGAGCTGGTGTACTTGACAGGATCAGGTCCATGAGCAAGACATGGTGTTCGACCAGGAAAGTCTCATTCTGAAAAAGATCGTAGAAGCCTCACACCAAAGAATGACTACCTGTGCCCGACAGATAAGTGAGCTAGCTGCTTTTTAAGAAATTTTAACTGAACTGAACTGCACTGCTTAGAAACAAAACCACTTCCTCACAGAAGGGCTGCAGTCGTTAACTGTTTTACTTGTATGTTACTTTGTCATTGTTCTCAGATGTCATATGTTGTCCGTAGTGCTTTGTGTTTTCTTTGTCTTGTGCTGTGATTGCCAAATGTACAAAACAAAGGTAATCAGTCGCCATTATAAGAATATCACTTCCTTTTAAATGGGACAGTTGCTTTAAAGGGACGAATGGGACGCCACGGAGCCGTCCCTTTTAAGCAGCTTCTACTGTACAAGAAAAAAGTACTAATGACCACAATAGCACCCAACACAATTACCATCCTGCATGCAGTCACCCTCATGGATTGGTGATTCAGCATTGTAGTTGAGAATGTAGACATTTGAAGGGACCGCTTCCACTAGGAGTGGGGGGTGGGGTGGGTGGGGGATGAGCACAAAAAAAAAAAGTGGAGTCATAGTTGCCAATAAACAAGAATCCGGGCTTGCACTAGGCAAGTCAGTGTGGCCCTCTTCCTCAGGCTGTGAGGTCAGGCCAGAAAATCTGGAGGCTAGAAATGTGCTGGAATGTCTTATTTTTGTACATCAGCATTTAAAACAAAACAAAAAAAAAAACATTTTGGGACTTCATTAGGAGGTTTAGTGGTCTCGAGGATTACTTTTACCAGCATGAATGGAGACCCCCATCTTCTCAAAGGCAAGGCAAATTTTGTTTGCCATTTCCAGAAAAACAGAACTATACATGATAGTATATCGGTTAAACCCAGTCTAATCTGGGTAGGCCTATGTGAATAAAATTAACAGATTTTTATAAAGCCCCCCCACAGTTTGGGCAGGCTGTGCAGTTATTGGATGAGACTTCCAAAACAATGGGGTCAGCATCCTCTGATTGCTTGACATGGGAAAGGGGAAGGGGAAACTGGAGCAGACTTGCATCTGTGGAACAAAGCAGAGGAGTAGTTATGTGGGACGGGGACATCAAGGGGTCTTTCAGGTAGCTAGGCCCCAGACTGTGTAGGGTCGTGAATATTCACAAACTGATCTTGAAGGTGATATGGCGCAAGACTGGCGTGATGTCTCTGAGTTCCCGCCAGCAGCTGAGTCATGGTGTTATGATCCAGCTTCAGGTGTGACTCATCAGGCCTTAGATAACCCTAAGTAGAGAGCATTGCAGCAGCCCAGTCTTGAGGTGACAAAGGCGTGGACTGTCATCTTTCAAGTTGCTGGTGCCAGATGTGGGCTTAATCTGGGTAATATGGAGGTGGTAAAAGCCATTTCGGACTACCGTTGACATCTGCTGTTCTGGTGTCTGCTTGTATTCTGCCAGGTCCTTCACCGCATCTACTGCTCAAAAAGTTTGATCATTGTAAAGATGATAAAAGAAGATCAACACTTGTCAGTACCGATCCATGCCAACCTGAATCGTCCTTCCAGACTCTGTCGTAGCTGGGTTGAGACACAAGTAGGTTGGAGGCCATCTAGTCATTGATCTGTTGTAGACACTGCCCTGACACTGAGGCTGCATTCAACCCATCAGATATGCAAGACGTGACTCAGAGGCATTCGAGCTGTAACAGTTGGTGTCCTCAGTCCTGTCTAGATGAGAAATATTTATTACCTCTAGTAGCAAAATTCTTGTCCAAGCAGGGCTGTGAAATAAATGCTTTTTCAGGGCTCACATTAGCATTGGCAAACGGAGGGTTAGTTTGACTCGCTTCTTAACGTTATGGGATCATCTAGAAAATCTGTGGGTCAGAAATCCGAGTCTTGGTTCCGTTTAACGTGCATAAACAAAAGAAGCCTTATCTAAACTTCCAACCATATCAAAGAAAATGCCAGATTTAGAATATGATTAAATGCCACTTTTGTTTTTAAGATTAGCCTTGTTAACAGCAATAGCAAGGCCCTGATTTTTCCGCGATTCCGTGGCCGCAGAGATTGCAGCGGAATTTAATGTAAACCGCGGAAAATCTCAGCGGTTTATATGAACTGCGGAATATTAGTGGTTGACATGAACTGCGGAATATTATTTCACAGTTTATTCTAAAGAGTCAGTATTTAGCCGGCCCGTCTACACAGTAGTACCGCTCGCGATGCTGACTACCTGGGTTTGGAAATAAGTCTGGGAAGTTGGGGGGCAGATTGTGGGGAGGGTGGAGAAGTCACGGGTGTTCAAATAACTCCTCGTGGTAGCGTGGGGTATGGCAGCCGGAACTGACTACATCTGAGAAGCATGTCAGATGTTCAGCATGCTGCCCCAGCGTCATTGCATGATGCATCTCCTTGGGAGAAAATAGGAAAATGGAGGTACCACCACCGCACAATGACATCCGCCCCCACGTTGCAGACCCACACTCCCATTCAGTCTCCATCGGGGAGTAAGCCCCCTGGCAACCCAACCCTTGGGGAGTAGGCCGGGGGTGTTCGGGAGTGAGGTAAGTTCCTGGTTGTGTGGCAGGGCTTGAGCGTGTGTAGACTGGACCAGAGGTGGCTGGCGGATACGGCGATAAAGTATATGAAAATAAAATTAAAAAAAAAAAAAAAAAAAAAAAAGCTGTTTATAACTTGTAGCAGAAATAGTATTCTTTTAAAAAGGCTTGAAGACAAAACTCGGCTACTTCAGCTATTGTACATTAAGAGGCACTTACCTAAACAAAGGTTGAGGGTGCCATTCTGAGTTTGAAGGCTGCAGCAGTGTAGAAGTTGCTGACCCTGCTGGAGACTGAGAAATCTCTCAAAAAAGCTCTTTTACCTAACTAGATAAGTAAAGTAATTGCAAACCATCACCTCTGTGTTCTAAACTACTTACTAGAAGCTAAATTGGGAATAAACAGTATTTCTCAAGCTACTCTGTGGACTACCTAAAATCTAAATACAAGGATCGGTTTAATGTGTATTAACGTTTTTGTACAAGCTACTCTGTGGACTACATAAAATCTAAATACTAATGGGTGGCATGTAAATAGTTTCTTGGGCATGTACATTTGCTTATTACATGGGCAAGTACTTTTTTCACGAATTTCATACCCTGGGGACCGCCCACCGACGTCACGTGATGGACATCAGCGTGACCCTATGTAGTGGACGGTCCCCAGCCCACCCTCCAGTTCTTTCACGTTGGACCTCGCAGAGAGCGCTGCTGCAGTTCGACCGCCATTTTGAATGAGTATACGTTTCTAAAATCTTTTCTAATTTTTCACCGTTACTTATTTGTCGTGTGTCTTCTACGATGCCTTCAGAGTGGCATAAGAATAAGTCAGATTCCTGCGGCATGCATTTCTCACATAAGGACGATCATTCTGTCTGCTTCTTCTGCCTGGGCCCGGAACACAAGGCCGAGGACTGTGAGGCTCGCCCGAGCTTCGGTCAGGGCACTCTGAAATGCAGGCATAAATCCTTTGAGACCCATCTCTTAAAATTGAAAATGGCATAGATGGAGGAGGAGTTGCAGAAGCTGCGGAGTGCCTCTTGCTCCCCGTATTCGGAATACCGACATAGGAAGAAAAAGGACAAGGAGAAGCACTGGGACTAGGATCGGTCCCCTTCTCGCCTGCAGCCTCCTCTGGGGACCGCAGACTACTAGCGGCCTTCCTTTGGGAAGAGTGACTCCATGGACAAGCCGGTCTCCTCCTCCCAGGGGCAGCCCTTGTTCCCCTTGCCGCCACTGGTCACGGTGGCGGTGGGTGCCTTGACAGAGTCAGAGGCTCAGGCCAATTTTAGGCCCCTCAAGACAAAAGGTTGCAAGTTGGCTGATGGGTCTGATAAGTGTAGCGCACATCCCAGGTTAAGTCGGCCGCTGGAGATTCCGGTGACCGCCCAGCCACTGCTAAGCTGGACGTCGCATCTTTTGACGCCAGCTCCATCCAGGTGCCTCTGTCGGGCCCTGTTGAGGGTTCTGATGTTGATCTCCAGCACCCGCTACCGCCTTGGCTGCAGCCCACCCCAGAGGGTTCGCCCCACCAGGGCAACTTTTCTCCCCTTCCAGTCTCTCCAGATAACCAGGAACCAGAGATGGAGGGAAATCGGCTCTGACGTCAGTATTTCTGGGTCACACCTGGGCTTCCGTGAGAATCTCTTGACTGACCCTCAGGACCCTTCGTCACAGGCTCTTGCAGCAGGGTCCTTCGTCCCTATGCCAGAGGGTCCCACTGGGCTGATGCAGAGCCCTTTAGTGGTCTCTCACATGTTGCCTTTTAGTCCTCCCTAGGGTCCTCCATCAGGGCCTTCGGATCCCCTGATGCACGGCTACCATATCCCCAGATATCTTCAGTCGGGGTACCAGGCACCGGGTCTTCCTTCACAGGGGTATGCGCCTCATTACCATACATCAGGGTATCAGACGTCAGGATACCCAATACTAGGCTATGGCTCTGGTGTCCAGTCAGTATACCAGACCCCACCATCCCCCTCCTCAACCTCAGGAGGACTTCAGAGCTATTCTTCATTCATGGTGGAAGGAGACCAAGTCTCGGCTAGTTTCTGAACTGGACTGCCATCATCCGGTTACGACCTCTATTCTGGCATGCCTGGCCCTGATGATTGGGTCTGCTTCACTGGTGGAGTCCCATCCTTCGGCATCAGGCCTTTCGAAGGGTTCGGCCTCCACCAATAAGGGTGGAACCCCTGTTCTTTCTCAGGAGGTTCCTCGCTCGGGGGTCATTTCTTCAGTTCCAACCCACTTGTTGGATTCAGAATAGATTCCTCCTCGATCTCTGGGTTTGAGGCACCTCCACCGGATTAGCCTAAGGCCAAGGAGTCCCCCCGTCTCCCCTCCGGAGGACCCTTCCTTCATGGATCTTCTTAAGAAAATTGCAGAGGCCAACAGATGGAAGTCTGACGACCAGGAATGACTGACCTGTCTCCTCTCCTCACACCTCCTTGGTTGGAGCCGCATGAGGACTTAGCCTCCACAATCTGGTCAGTGCCCTCATCTATTCCGGTGGTGGCCAAGATGGCGGACAGGGTCTGTCACACACCAGAGGGCAAAGATCACCTTAATGTCCACCCTAAATTAGACTCGGTGGTCATTAACGTGGCACATGACAGATTTGCAAAACCCAAACACATGCGCACCTCCCTCTTCCGAATAAAGAGCCTCAATCAGTTTGGGAGAAAGTTCTATTCATCATCTACCCTGGCAATGCACGCAGTAAATTGTGTGGCACACAGTTTGTACCAAAAGTCCCTTTTTCGCAAGCTGGAGCCGGTCGTTGAGGCAGTGCTGGACTCCAAGGAAAAGATAACCCTGTCGGATACCATTAGATCAGTTAAGGTCGCCTGTCGCTACTTGTTGACTCCTCAGTCGGGGAGACGCAGTGTGCCTAAGGAGGTACTCTTGGTTGAGAGTTGAGGGGTTGGCACCTGATGTCCAGACTGCCATCCAAGATGCGCCTTTCTGGGGCTCCGTCCTCTTTGGTAAGGATATTCTGGGCATCTCCTCCAATCTGCAGTGAGTGCAAACAATCTATCATGCTGGCTTTAAGCCTAGGCATCCCTTTTGTTGCCAGCAGAGACAGCAGCATCAGACCAGACATCTGCCCAAATGTCGGGCCCCCTCGACCGCTGCTACTCCCCAGGCCAAGAACCAAAGGGCTTCAGGGGTAAATCTCCCCAACCCTCCTCTACTTCTTGACTTGCGGGCCACCTCCCTTCCTCCTTTTCTGCAATCGGAGGAACCAGTGGGCGGAAGATTAGCCGGTCATTGGCAAGGTGGGAGGCGATTACTGCAGACAAGTGGGTCATTCAGCAGATTTCACAAGGGCACAAGGAGTTTATGGAAAGACCCCCAGACAACCCTCCAGGTCCATCATCTTATCCAAAGGTGCACATTCCCATCATCGGTAAGGAAATAGAGGCTCTGCTGCAAAAGGCAGCCATAGAACTCGTTCCTTGGAACCAGGTAGGAAGAGGGTACTACTCTCGCTTCTTCCTGATACCCAAAGCGATGGGAGATCTGTGTCCGATATTGGATCTCAGCACCCTAAATTTGTACTTAGAGTAGAAAAGATTTTGGATGCTGACACTCCCAGGCCTGCTGCCTATGCTACACAAGGATCAGTGGCTCTGCACCCTGGACATGCAGGACGCTTACTTGCACGTTCCGGTTTTTCAGGCTCATCACCGCTGCCGCCGGTTCTCCTTTCAGGGGGAACACTACCAGGTCAAGACCCTCTCTTTTGGCCTGTCATCGGCACCCAGAGTTTTTATCAAGTGCTGGCGGTAGTGGCAGCGGCCTTGAGGTGTATGGGACACTACATCTTCCCATACCTGGACAATTGGCTGTTCTCTGTCCAGTCGAGGGAGCAGTTAGAAATTCCCCTCTCTGCAACCCTGGATCTATTTGGCTAAGTTGAGGTCACAGTGAACTACTCCAGGTCTCGGCTTATCCCCTCACACCGCCTGCAGTTCATTGGGGCGGTGCTGGATATGGCCCAGGGGCAGGCTTTCCTCCCTATGGACAGGGTGGAAACCTTGCAACACTAGGCACGGCTGGTGGTGTCCTGTCATTGGGTTTCGGCAAGGTCAGTGATGTGCCTTCTTGGCCTTATGGCAGCGGCCATCCCGACTGTCTTGCTGTCCAGGCTCCACATGCGGATATCACAGTGGATGCTCAGTTCATTGGGACCAGAGATCGGACGATCTCTACCACAAAGTCTTGGTCTCCGAGTCGATGCATCGGGATCTCCTGTGGTGGCAGGATCTTAGCAATCTCTTCAAGTGAGTTCCTTTTCAGTCCCTTCCCCCTTTCTGGACCCTGACCACGGACACTTCAGGGTTGGGTTGGGGGGCTCACTTAGAGGCCCACAGGACACAGTGGCTGTGGTCTCAGTCAGAGCTATCTCTACACATCAGTGTGTTGGAGATGCAGGCAGTGTTGTACGGTCTTCAAGCCTTTCAACACTTCCTCAGCCCAGGTCCACTGCTGGTCCAAACGGACAGTATGTGCGTGGTTTGTTATCTGAACAAGCAAGGCGGTACTCGCTCGTACCCTTTTTGCAGGGAAGTGATGCGGGTATGGAACTGGGCCATTCTCCATCCGCTTTCTCTTGCTGTCCATGTCCCGGGTGTCCAGAACATCTTAGAGGACAGTCTCAGCCGCACACAGACCAAGGCTCACAAGTGGGAACTAAAACAATCAGTAGTCGAAGACATTTTCGACCAATGGGGCCATCCAGATCTCGATCTGTTTATTTCCCCAGCCAACACAAAACTTCCCAAGTTTTGCTCTCTTGTTCCAGGGCTTGGTGTTTTCTGGTGAGACGCACTATCTTTGCTCGACAGGGAGGTTCTTGTATGCCTTTCCTCCCTTTCCGATCCTGCAGTGGGTACTGGTCAAACTACAAGTGGAAGGGGCATATATGATCCTGATGACCCCGCTTTGGCCGCGCCATGTATGGTTCCCGCTTCTGCAGCAGCTGATAGTGGAACCTCCAATTCCACTGCATATGTGTCATGATCTACTGACCCAGGAAGGGGGGGCACTCTCATCCATCCAAGACTCCAGTCCCCTCACCTTCACGCGTGGCATTTTCGGACATAGCTGTCTCACACTGTGGGGTGTCCTCTAGGGTAGCCCAAGTCCGCGTAGAGGCCCGAAAGCCTTCCACAAGGACTACTTATGCCATGAAGTGGAAAAGGTTCTCCATTTGGGCCACCTCAAAGGATTGGGACCCTTTTTCATGCCCAGTTCCTCAGAACATGGAGTATTTGCTGCATGTCTATGACCTGGGCCTAAGTTACTCTTAGCTGAAGGTCCACCTTTCAGCAATTTCTGCCTACCACATTCCAGTGGATGGCAAAACTGTCACTCAGTTGGAGGTTTCCAAATGTTTCTGAGAGGAATTCTCCATCTGAAACCCATGGTGCGTAAACCTGCTCCACCGTGGGTCTGTGCTCTTGGGGAATCATGTGCCTGAATGCAGATTGTAACCAGTTTTTTGTGTGTGTGGTGGCAGAGCCCAATTATTACTCTTTATCAGCCATGCCTGGGACACATCTGTAGCACAGCATTTCAATGAACCTGGCTTTGCTGTTGAAGGATGTCATTCTGTTAGCCATTTGGTATGTCAGTGATGCAGCTGAACTTTTAGATGTAGGAAACTACTGGAGACATCAACATTGCACATTTCATCCCAGTGAAATGCATATGGTACAGTCAGTGTGTCATCGAGGCATAGGTCAGGAAGCATAGGAAAACCAGGAGCAGTTTCAAAATTTGCAAATAGCGTTTTATTAACAGCAAAATTAAAAAAAAAAAAAAAATTTAAAAATTGTTCAGTATAACTATTTACAGTGGCAGTACAGACATGGAAAACAGTCTTTCTGAGTTTTTTTTTTTTCATCTCAATTTCATATCTTAGTCTCTGCTTCTCTTGCACAAGCATTGCTGCTCTTTTTATAAGTCTATGCCTGGGAAATTCGTTAAGAAAACAGCATGCTTCTCACACAGTGTTCTTGCAGGTGAGGCAAAAAGAACATGATGACCCAGAACTGGCCTCTTGTTTATAGCATCTCAGAGTTTGCAAACCAGCTTTTCAAGTTAACTCCTTGAGATCTAAATAGCTTTTTGCAGTCATTTCAAAAATATAACTATGTACAGTTTTAAACAAAGGGATGCCAGTATGTGACGTTTCCACATAAAGAGTCACATGTATTTTTATACCCACAGATATGCAAAGGGAGAAGAAAAGACAGAAATAGCAAGGGAAGGCAGAGAGCTAGCAAGAGGTGGACAGTTGCGAAACAGTGATCAGTTCCTAGGTCTTGCAAGAAAATTTGGTTGCTCAAATAGACAGACGAGACAGAAAAGGAGATGATGGAACAAATCATTGTGTTTAAACACACTCTGCATAAAAATTGGGGTAGGGCCTTATTCAACCCTGTCAAATACCCCCCTCTTTAAGAGTGGAACCTGTTTTACAAAAGCAGGTTTCCAAAACTTTCTTTTAATTATCTTCTGGCATTCGAGTATTACATCGGGTACACTTTACGCAAAGTTTTGGTTTGCGTAAAGTACCTATGATAGAGGCATCATTAACTGTGCGTCACCATGCTTGCCCTTCTCAGAATGACGCACAGATGCTACAGGGCTACGACGCCATATTACTAAATCAGTAGCCCTCGCTCTGCCACTGCTCACTCTGCATATTAAAATAAATACAGTACTTGGCATATTAATAAAACAAATACAAGCAAGTGAAATGTTGAAATGTTTTAGTTGTGGACAAAAAAGGAATAGGTATGGGGAAGGGGTAGTAGCATATTAATACATGTAATGGGTATACTCTATTCTCATCGAATTTAGTTGACCTGTAAAAGGAATTAAGAGACAAAATAATCATTGTTAATGTAACAATTAATGTTTGGTGGGCTCTGCCTCCCCACACACACCCTTCTTTTTTGGTGTATCATTTTTGTATTAACCTCATACCTTACATAGGTGGTTGATTTTCATCGTTACCACCATCATCAGAGTGCTGTATCTGATATAGAGAGATGTCCGTTAGAACATTTATAAAGGCTTCAGATGTTCTGCCATATTTTTCAAACCACATATAAGCATCCAGATATGAGGTATCATTGTTTTTTGTGTACCTTTCATTGCCTTAAATTAACACGTGACCAATACGCTTCTATAGAATTGGTGTCAACACCAGTCATGGGGTCCACAAAGTTCTGTGAGTGGTTTACAGTCTTGTGTATGTAGTATTTCATAGGGATTTCTTCTGTTCGATTGTAGGCAGCACACTGGTCAGAATAGATAGTTGTACCAGATGTTATATTTTTTTTCAGTAATGGGCAGTAAGGTATCAGCATCCCGTCTGGAAACCAGCTGCAATACTCCGACAGATTATTTAGTATCATACATACCCAACTGCCAACAGCCTGTAAATTACGTCCTCTATTGTACTTGGCTTTCGCTATCAGAGATTCATCATTTTGGACTGTTTTTCCAACCCCATCCAGTTCCTCAGTACTCTGTAGTAATTTCCATGTGTATATATCTCTCTTTAAAATTGAAACCAATCTATGACAGATTTCTTACCAACCTCAGCCTGCTCGGAGGTAGTCTAAACTGAGATTTTTGATGCCCAGTAATATATGATCATAAGTCATTTTTGTATTGGCAGTTTCGATTTGGCAAACTAGGTTGAGACTATCATGCTGCCCTTGCTCTACATAGCCTGTTCTTACAGCGCCTCAGGTAAACTAATTTTCCTGCTGATGTATCCCGTGAAAACCACATTTGATCACCGCATTTATGACATTGCTTTTCTTTCTTTAGAGTGCCCACAGACTGTAGAAATTCAACAATGGTGACTACTGACGAGCATATCTGAGTTATTCTAAAGATGCTAAATGATTCCATACTTGTGAGCTACCTTGCATTTTAAGTGATATGCAGTTAACTGTGCGATTTTGTTTAAATATCTAACATTCTGTTACAGCATTCTGTTATAGAATGTAAAGGCTTGTTGTGTTTATGCTGGTATTTGCTTGATTGCCCGCAGTTTTGTTGTGATGATGCGTGAGTAATTTGCGTGCATACTTATATAAGCGATTCGGCATCTGTAACTTGCTCCAATTACTTGTACTCGATGTAATACACTATCGCTGATCTTCTAGCATTAGCTTCTAACTTTTACAGTTCAGTGCATATGTCGTAAAGAAACAGAAGTTTCAACTCGCATTTTTTTTTTTTTCAGCCTTACGAATTCTCAATTCCTGATCCATATCTCGACAGAAAATCAGCATTGACATTCTCTTTCTCAGATTTGTGCATCACTTTAAATTTAAATGGCCATAGTGCCAGGTACCACTGTGTGATTCTAGAATTTTTATCCTTCATTTGGAAAAGATGACAGAGGATTGTGATTTGTTACAAGTACAAAGTCGTCTCCTAGTAAGTAGAACTTGAGGGACCCCATGGCCCACTTTGCCACAAGGCATTCCTTTTCAATGGTGGAGTACCTTTTTTTCTCTGTCGTGCAACTTCCTACTTATGTATAGGATTTTTTTTTTTTCCTATCTACGTGCTGACTCAAGACTGCACCAATGCCTGCCTCTGATGTATCAGTCTGTAACATATATAGCTTCTCAAAGTCTGGGCTTCTTAAAACGGGGGCTGAACATAATGCAGCCTTAATGGCCCGAGAATGCCTCGTAACACTCTGGGGTCCATTTCACATTAGTCGGGAATAGTTTCTTTGTGAGTTTAGTGAGAGGAGTAGCTAACTCTGCAAAGCTGGGCACAAATCTCCGATGATAACCAGCCAGCCCAAAAAGTGACCTGACATGTTTCTTGGTTTTGGGGACGGGGCTGTTAGCTACAATTTCTTTCTTGGAAACCTCTGACTTGACTTCTCCATTTCTCAAAACATAGTCCAAATATCTGTTTTCCTGCATGCCTAATGCACACTTGGTAGGATTAATTGTCAGACCTGCCTTTTTGATAGATTGGATAACTGCTCATAGGTGTTCAGGTGGCTTTTCCAGTCTGGTCTGTAAACCATGACTTCATCCAGGTACACAGCACAATAATCAGTGTGAGGGGATAAAATTACATCCATGTACTGCTGGAATGTAGCAGGTGTACCATGTAAACCACGAGGCATGGTGGTGAACTGATAGAATCCTGTAGGAGTGGCAAATGAAGTTTAATCTCTGAATTCTTTAGCTAGGGGAATATGCCATTAACCATTGGTGAGATTGAGGGTACTGATATACTTGGCACTCCCCAGTCTGTCCACCAAATCATCTATTCTGGGCATAGGATAACTGTCAAATTCTGACACTTAAGTTTCCTAAAATCAAGGCAGATTCTTAAACACCCTTCTTTTTTGTTTACAATCGCCATTGGTGATGACCAAGCACTTCTCTGCTCTTCTATGATACCCAATTATTTCATTTTTTTGTATTTCCTTAACCACGTCTTCTCTTAAACGCTCTGGTAATCTGTATGTCTTTTGTCTTATAGGGCGAGCATTCCTTATCACTATTACGTGCCCGACCTGGAACTGTGTTAAAAGTACTGTTAAATGTCTTTAACAAGTTATGGATTTCTGTGTTTTGTTGAGATGTTAAGAAAACATTCATGGTGTTTTTTCAGTCCATTTCTTAAGGAGGTTAGCATGTTATATCTTAGTAGGATTTTTCTTATCAGGGGTTTCAGTCTCATAGTTAGCTGTACCAGTACGTCTAAGCACTTTTTATAAGGCCCTTACCACTTAAGTAACAGTTTATTTTCTGAAGTGGATAATAGTAGCAAGACCTTTTCACCTGGCCCAAACTTTTTAACCCCATGGTCATAATACACCTTCTGCTGGTTTTGGGCCTCTTCCTGATTACTATGGGTGATTTCAGCATTTTGCCAGCTTCTTTCTCAGGGCACACATATAAGATGTAACAGATTTTTTTTTTTTTTTTTTTATATCCTGATATTTCTTCCTCGTTCTGGCCGGCACTCCTTCACCCTATCCACTATCTCCTCAAGGATCAAACCCCCCCCCGAGCCCCCACGATTTAACCTTAATGGCAAGGTGGTGGGAGTCTCAACCCACCCAGCTCTGATCCCGCAAGGAGGTGCCTCTGTTGGCGGCTGCAGGGACAGCTTGCTATAGCGGCCAGGACCATTTCTGCCTTTTTTTCCCCTTTGAGGTGGGGCGTGCAGTGGCGCCTGCAGAGAGAATGCGTACGTGTCCGCACATGCTTCTTAGCGCTCTGCCCAATCTCTCCCCCTTTCTGCAGTGTCGGTGCACTGCCACCCGCCACGCCAGGGGCCAATGGAACAACAGCTGCTGTCTCCCCCAGAAGGAGAGCAGTCCCATCGACGCTTGATCCTTCTCCTCCTGCTGACCCCCGGCGGCCCATGCTCGCTCCTGAACACTGGTCGTCTGCATAGTGCGAGTTGAGGCGTCCAGTGTCTCAGCCCTTCACGACACGGGGCTGGCTAATAGATTGTTTCTGATGGGGATTATCTACCCATGTTTCTTTTATTACATCGAGTGGCCCTCTAGGTTGTCTGCCATACAGCATTTCAAATGGTGAAAAACCTATTGATGCCTGTGGCACTTCCCTGTAAGCAAAAAGCAGGTAAGGTACGTATTGGCTCCAGTTTTTCCCTTCCCCAAACCTTTTTAGCATGCATTTTAGGGTTTGATTAAAATGCTCAACAGGACTGTCTGTCTGAGGGTGATAAGTGGAGGTTCTTAGGGCAGTGATGCCTAGTACTGTAGTCGTTACAGTGCCTTCAGTAATGCAGCACCAAAATTACTACCCTGATCAGTAATAATCTCTTTTGGTATGCCCACCTTGCTGAAAATCTTAGCAAGCTCTGCTGCCACTTTTGGGGCTGTGACATTATGCATTGGAACTGCCTCTGGGTATCGAGTAGCATAGTCGCATACTACTTTTTTTTTTTTTTTTTTTACTTTGGTCTAAGGGACCAACCACATCAATTGCAATTCTCCCAAAGGCACATCTATGAAGGGAGGGACACCTTGTCTTTTTTTTTTTCAGTGTCGGGGGCTACTTTCTGACACTTGGCACAAGAACTGCAATAGGTAGCAACATCTTCATAAATTCCAGGCCAGTGAAATCTGTACAACAATCTGGCAAGGGTGCGATCCCTCCCCAAGTGACCAGCCATAGAACTATCATGTGCTATCTGTAACAACTTGGATCTATACTTTTGTGTTATAACCAATTGTTCTATTTAGTCTTGGGACTAAGCTTTAACCCACACTCTGTACAGTAGCCCACTGCATTTTTTAAACATAGGTTCACCCTGTTTTGGTTTGACCCCCAGCTGCATAAAATAACCCTGGAGAGAAACATAGCTTGTTCTGAAAGAAAATCACAATCGGTGATCATTTTGTCATTTTCATATGTTAACCCCTTATGTCCATCAGTCTCTTGTTGCCGCTATTTCTTCAGGCGTTCTCTTTCCTGGACTTCCAGATTTTGGAACTGGCTCAAACAAGTCCAAATCAAAACCAGTGAAAGGAAAAGAGTCCCCCACCATGAGATTTTCTTTGCCTGAGATCTTGTCACCACTGCTGCAGAAACATCAAGATTTATTCCCACTTTGATTAACTCAATAACTCCTGGAAAGTCATCTGCAATAACTGCAGGTGAAGGTAACATAGGTACTACCCCTACTTTCATTTGATGCAACGCACCCTTAATAATCAGTGTCACTTGGGTGGTGGGTAGTATCGAGTGTCCCCGTGGATGCAGGTGACACCAGTATCTGGTCCTGTTGGACATTGTTTTCCCAGCACTTCAATATGTACTAGGGTCTATCTGCTTCCTGAATCTATAAATCCCTTCAGAGTCTTGTGTCCCACCTTCACATCTGCTAAGTACTTGCACCAGTTTGCGAAGGACAAATCTGCACCAGTGTCACTCTTCTTACTATGGCAATTTCTTGCAGTATGCCCTGGCTTATTACAGTTATAGCAAATAGTCTTTGGGTACAGATTTGTTACCCCTACCAGAGTTCTTCTCAGAATTGGAATTTAAATGGGAAAAAGTGTCTTACTGGTGCTTGGCTGTTACCTCGCTGCTGTGGCATCTGTCTGGTCATTTGGTAGTCTTCAGCCAAAGAAACAACCTTTTACCCACTTCTCGTCAGTGTTCTTTTACCCAAAGCTGTACTTCTGTGGGTAGGATGTTGATGAACTGTTCCATTGCAAATGTTTCAATGATCTGTGAGAGTGTGTTGCCATCTGGTTGGAGCCATTTCATAAGGAGTTCTGTGAGTGGG